>CAXITT010000236.1:278146-297360 GCA_964033795.1 Lymnaea stagnalis | reverse complement strand
CTGCTTGTGGCTGACTCAGATGCTGCTTGTGGCTGACTCAGATGCTGCTTGTGGCTGACTCAGATGCTGCTTGTGGCTGACTCAGATGCTGCTTGTGGCTGACTCAGATGCTGCTTGTGGCTGACTCAGATACTGCTTGTGGCTGACTCAGATACTGCTTGTGGCTGACTCAGATACTGCGTGTGGCTGACTTAGATACTACTTGTGGCTGACTCAGACTCTGCTGGTGGCTGGCTGACACACTGACGGTTGTTAAATAAGATTAAAGTTAAAAATGTGATTAAACTATTCCGACTTATAATTATTTTGATAACTGAAATCGGGCATTACACAGCTATTTCGAATGTTTGGCTCTCGTTCTGTGAATCAACATTGTAGTTGATCAAGCAAAATACATAACTCGCATTTATCGTTGATAGAAATATTTAGGGGCAGCGATTAAACAACATGTTTCTTTATTTAATTTTATTTAATTATTATTTTGTTATGATTTATGTTTAGAGTGGCAAATTTTACTTTTCATTCATCACAGCCTTGGCTTTTTTGGAAAAAAAAGGTGACCCCACTTTGGTCTAGAAATTATTATTGAATGATGCTACTTTTCACAACGATCAGATCCTAAGTAATTGAACACTCAACACAATGTTCTCCTGTAATGTGTGAATTTCAGCTTTGTAGGCCCAGTATTTGTTGAATTTATAACCATCAAGGCATGCCACAAACACACAAATCCACAAACACACATTGAGTTATATATAAATACATATGAACACAGCTGAAATGATCCCTGTATCCATCGTTATAACAAAAACATTCATCGCATCGTCACTAATGTACCCCAGATATATTTGTCCACATTTTTTCGTCGCATGCGCGTTACAATCTCAAATTTTCAAGGATGTCCCCCATCATTACAAAAATGACTCCCCCCTCTCAAATTATTATAAGGATGACAAGATCATTTCCAGGAGGCCCCCATCATTGCCCATCATTGTATATATGAACCCCCGTATGGGTAAATTGCCCCATTACTGCAAATTCCCATCATTGCCCATCTCAATCACGTAAAACCCCCAAACGTGTCTTAAGGGCTCGGAGATCGATTTTACCCGACCACTGGCCGGACAAATTCTCTACGCCAATTCAAAGTACAGTACATAAAGTGCCCGGATCTCACTTCCAATGCATTAAAAAAAAGAGAAGGAAAAAAAAAAGCGATTACCATAAATAATCCGATATCATGTCGGCCTTCACCTTCCAACTGGTGGTTCTTGATAGGACTCAATATTGGACTTGGTATTGAGCCTGCTCAGTATGAACAATTTAAGCAACCCATCACCGGTAGTCGCTGGTGATAAGTTGTGTACACATGTCAGTGCAACGGGTCTACTGAGTGGGACTATTAAGTTTACACGTGTGGGTCTCACTGACAGCTGGCTAGTGAGATGTTGAGTGGGTCTGAAACAATGATTTATTGTTGACGATTTAGAGTAGACACAAGTGGATCATACAGAATGGTTAGCTGGTGGAAATTTTGAGTGGACTGGTGTGTGTCTCACAGATGGATTGTTGGTGAGGATATCAAGTGAGTCTAACAGAGAGAATGCCGAGGTCAACAACAGTGAAGCGTAGGCCGAGGCTGGAACATCCCTTTTAATGCCTACAAAATGACATATTTCTTGGGTGAGGGCAACTCCATAGCAAGGAAGGCATTTTACTAAAAGATATGGACATGAAAAAAAAAATTAATTAAAACGGAAATCGAGGAAACATTTTACTAATGACGTCACAGATGCTTATCCTGCAAAGGGTGATCAAGTCATAGCGTAAATAACATCCTTGCAATATGGACACAATCAATGCTCTCTTTAAGCTGCGCGGCTGCGCGGTCGCGCAGCTACCTCACAGACGCCGCGCAGCAGTTTTGAGTACCGCGCAGCAAAGTTCCAAGTAAGTGTGTGTTTGTTTTTGTGGGCTGTAAAATTTTTCACACATAAAAATTGATGCTGTAAGACTTTGCACACAACTGTATGATTTTGCACACGAACCAACAAACCTTAGAGGGAACATTGGACACAATGTATAACTTGTATTAAAAAACAAAACAAATATCAGCTGACAACATTTCAAATATGTGTTTGATGTTATTGGGGACGTGATCAACACACACGAGATAATACGATCTTCAAATGTCACTTCGTTGTTATTTTTTTTTTTCAGTTACAACAGAGAACACCGATTCCTTTTCATCATCTAATATTGCCAGTTAACCCGACGGTAATCAACTTTAGCATTGTAATAATTGCTTGTGTGTCTTGATAATTGATTGATTCAACAAAGATCTATATATATATGAAGTAGTTCTGATGATAATAACGCATTACGCTGAATGGCGTTAACAAAACATTTCATCAAAGAAAACGTTTTTTTAAAGGCAGAAATACAAAAAAAACTAAAAGCTCGTCAGTAGATTCCTGTGTGTTGACCTCTTTCGCTTTAACATTCATTCGATGCCAATGATTACTCGCTGGAAGACATGACTGGAATAATTGGTCCTTTGTCGTTTACGCAATATTTAATGACGTTATCATGTCATTTTTTGTATACAGCACATGTGCAATTTTCAGACTGGCATTTCTATGGCGTTTTTTAATGACTTTATTATGAGATTTTTTATTGGGTTGACTTGTCATTTTGTTGGTTTGCGGTGGAATCTTGCATTGCGATTTCAACCCACTTCTTTGATGTCCAATGGTGTGACCCACTTCTTTGATGTCCAATGGTGTGACCCACTTCTTTGATGTCCAATGGTGTGACCCACTTCTTTGATGTCCAAT
Source organism: Lymnaea stagnalis (assembly GCA_964033795.1). NCBI lineage: Eukaryota > Metazoa > Mollusca > Gastropoda > Lymnaeidae > Lymnaea > Lymnaea stagnalis. Next base: position 294,523 of record CAXITT010000236.1, on the reverse strand, counting down.
GGTGTGACCCACTTCTTTGATGTCCAATGGAGATGAAACGTTGTACGCTTACCCACTCCCAATGACAATAAAAACTTTCATAATCAGTCGTTTACCAGTGACCTCTATCTTGCAACTCAGGTTCCACCCACTTCATGCTGTCCAAGTGAGCTGAAACTTTGTACACTTACCCACCACCGAAGACGATACAACACGTCATGATCAGTGGGTCACAAGTGTCCCCCAGTGACCTTTGAGTGACCGTGCGGACATCTTAGTAACAGAAAGTGACAGAGACATCGGGGTTTCCTTACAGCGCTTCCTTGTGCATGGTTACCCATTTCCGATAACAATCATTGACGAGAAAAACAATTGTGACCATGGAAATATCCCCAGTGAGCTTCCACGTGTTTATATTTCATTGGCACCCCATGCTTTTTTGAAAGTTATAGCTTTCAACCTACTTCCTGATCTCCTACTTCATCTTCCAGAGACTAACAATTCCCCACCGCCCCAAAACACAACCCCTGAAAAAAAAAAAAAAAAAAAAAAAAAACAAAAAAAAACCTAAAAAAACACACCCTTTTCTAAAAACAAATATACAAAAAAAAATTAAGTCCCCCCCCCCCCCCCCCCCCCCCCCCATGTCAGAGTTGTTACAGTCATGCGACTAAAAAGCGATACATGTAAGTAAAATGTAACATTGTTACATTCTGAATGAGCTTATTACTGCCACTAGGGTTTGTCATTTCTAAGACCGAAAAACGTCACATGACATAACGTAATGTTACTATTTTTAGACAACGTTTTTTAGTAAAACATAGCTTCTAACAATGTGTCTCTGCATATACGAATAGCAGTAATAATTTGTTTGTAAAATCTTTCGTTAAAAATTTTTTTAACACGTAATCGTCTAGGTTAAGACATACTACGCTGGCTCACTTTATCGTAGATTTAGCGGACAACTGTTGAGAGCTTGACCAAACGGAATACCATGATGTTTGATTAATATCTTAATGAGATTGGCCAGACTGTACGCCCGGATGTCCTATTAATAGGTTTCCGCCGTTAAATGACAAACCCTATTAAAAACACACTAGACATCCACTGTTTCAACACAATAAGAAAACATCCAGCCTAAAAGTGCCCCAGACACAACTTGTTCATTGGCACAGCCACTGGGCCATGTGCTAACCATTTCCTTCAATGATACAAAAGCAATTAGTAAAAACTGGTTGGGTTTGGCAACGTTAATTTTAACTCGAAATGATTTTTGATAGATTAATTCACTGTACCACTAACAGGAGCGACCAAAGCCATGGATCATCATCTCCCACCCCACCCCCAATATCTTGACAACACCCTCCTTTACCAAATTTCATCATCACTTCTTTACGATCTTCTCATCACCCTCCCTTATCATCATCCCTTATGGTAGCGGCCCACAGTTATGAGAAACACGCGATAATGTAGTCAGTACGTTCAACATCACTCAGGTTAAACCAACATTCAAACATTATAATGTACTTATATGATCTACACTTATAATTATAATACCCTTGTATCCCACAGCAGGCACAAAGCAACAGCAGGCACATAGCAACAGCAGGTACATAGCAACAGCAGGCACACAACAGTCACCCAGAAGGCAGACAGCAAGAGCAGGCACATAGTCACACAGTACCCACACAGCAACAGCAGGCACACATCAACAGCAGGCACACATCAACAGCAGGCACACATCAACAGCAGGCACACATCAACAGCAGGCACACATCAACAGCAGGCACACATCTACAGCAGGCACACATCTACAGCAGGCACACATCTACAGCAGGCACACATCTACAGCAGGCACACATCTACAGCAGGCACACATCAACAAGCAGGCACACATCAACAAGCAGGCACACATCAACAAGCAGGCACACATCAACAGCCAGCACACATCAACAGCAGGCACACATCAACAGCCAGCACACATCTACAGCAGGCACACATCTACAGCAGGCACACATCAACAGCAGGCACACATCAACAGCAGGCACACATCAACAGCAGGCACACATCAACAGCAGGCACACATCAACAAGCAGGCACACATCAACAGCAGGCACACATCAACAGCAGCAGATATCAACAGCAGGCAGTCAGCAAGACCAGGCACACAGTAGGCAGACAGCAAGAGCAGGCACACAGCAAGAGCAGGCACACAGCAAGAGCAGGCACACATCAAGAGCAGGCACACATCAACAGCAGGCACACAGCTAGAGCAGGCACACAGCTAGAGCAGGCACACAGCAGGTACACAGCAGGCACACGGCAGGCAAACAGCAAGCACACAGCAAGAGCAGGCACACAGCAGGCACACAGCAAGCACACAGTAGGCACACAGTAGGCACACAACAGGCAAACAGCAGGCACATGGCAGGCAAACAGCAGGCACACGGCAGGCCAGCAGCAGGCAAACATCAGGCAAACATCAGGCAAACAGCAGGCAAACAGCAGGCAAACAGCAGGCAAACAGCAGGCTCTTGTCGCGATCGATGCATTACAATGAGCGGTCCATTCCTTTCCCATCGTTCCTTTTGTTCGGCCTTGAAGCTAGCACAAAGCAAGGTCATAATAGCATTCTCTGTCACACTTTTGTTTGGAGCACTTACCCTGGCTTCACAAGGCCACTTAAGTCTAATGTCTGACGAGGTCAGTTCAGTTCTCAACTATCGGAATCCTGTTGATAGTCTTAAGTTGTTCAGGTTGATATGTGTGACAACGCAAACAACGGCTAGTAAGAATGCTGATGGTGTAGCTGGGCAGAGAGTACTTTAAGAATAGTTTTTATGTATGGTGTAGAAAAAGACTTTTTTTTTTGGCCGCAGTAGCTAAATTTTTAAGCCCAAGACTACGCCACCACGACCAGCTTAACAACAACAACAACTAACCACGGTTTCAAGAGTTTTTCTGTTTGTTTGCTTATTTTCTGATGACAAACCAGCCCTTCTCCCCCTACCACTGAATGACCAAGTTACTCGTAGGAGCTGGAAACGATGCCGACACTAACCCAGGGGTAAACAGGTCTGTTTTTAATAAGTTAACAAGGTCGAGTTAGAAACTATAAGTATCAAGTCAAATACGTCATTGGCAGCTGAATAAATCACAATGTTGGTTTATCATCGGTATGGCCGTAAAAACAATGTCCCTGCATCGTTAAGTTCATAACTTTCTTAAAAGTTGAATTAACTAAGCCTGACATAACATATTTTAGTAAACAAACGATTAAATCAGACGACTCGCCATTTTTTGTTGTTGCACTAATTAAAATAATAATTGCATTTACAAGAAAACATTTAAAATACATTGTTTAAAATAAAACTATTGTCCAGAAATGTATTTCTTACCAGAATCAACAAAAGAATCTCGGAAAGGTGCATTGTCTTTTTCCATATTTGGTTTTTAAAAATTTACTTCCACCCACTTGCTTTCCATTCTTCTGAGCTTTTGTTTTTGTTTGGGACTTGTACCCATTCTTACAATTCTCTTTCATTTTTTGTTAACATACATACATTTATATAATACGTAAATACGTATATGAATCTTTGGTGCCGATGAAAGCATTTGCCAAAACGTTAGAAATTGTATTCTGTGTAGCCATTATGTAATCCTTAACCGTTATTTGCACAAACTGTTTGTGTATTATTAATCTACTTGACTGGTTGATGTAAACAAGGTAAATACAAAAGTATGCCAGTTCGTTTGACGGAAGTTCTAAGCCACAAGGGATGAAACCTGACACGTTGCCATCCAGATAACACTCACAAGTAGCCATCCAGATAACACTCACAAGTAGCCATCCAGATAACACTCACAAGAAGCCATCCACATAACACTCACAAGTAGCCATCCAGATAACACTCACAAGTAGCCATCCAGATAAAACTCACAAGTAGCCATCCAGATAACACTCACAAGTAGCCATCCAGATAAAACTCACAAGTAGCCATCCAGATAACCCTCACAAGTAGCCATCCATATAACCCTCACAAGTAGCCATCCAGATAACCCTCCCAAGTAGCCACCCAGATAACACTCACAAGTAGCCACCCAGATAACACTCACAAGTAGCCATCCAGATAACACTCACAAGTAGCCATCCAGATAAAACTCACAAGTAGCCATCCAGATAACACTCACAAGTAGCCATCCAGATAACCCTCACAAGTAGCCATCCATATAACCCTCACAAGTAGCCATCCAGATAACCCTCCCAAGTAGCCACCCAGATAACACTCACAAGTAGCCACCCAGATAACACTCACAAGTAGCCACCCAGATAACATTCACAAGTAGCCACCAAGATAACACTCACAAGTAGCCACCAAGATAACACTGACAAGTAGCCATCCAGATAACACTCACAAGTAGCCACCCAGATAACCCTCACAAGTAGCCACCCAGATAACACTCACAAGTAGCCACCCAGAATAACACTCACAAGTAGCCACCCAGATAACACTCACAAGTAGCCATCCAGATAACACTCACAAGTAGCCACCCAGATAACACTCACAAGTAGCCACCAAGATAACACTGATAAGTAGCCAACCAGATAACACTCACAAGTAGCCATCTAGATAACACTCACAAGTAGCCATCCAGATAACCCTCACAATTAGCCATCTAGATAACACTCACAAGTAGCCGTCCAGATAACACTCACAAGTAGCCACCAAGATAACACTCACAAGTAGCCATCCAGATAACCCTCATGCAGATTCGCCAAAAAAAAAATCTGCGAAAAAAACCAATGAACCCCGCCCCCCCACACACCAAACTTAATAGGAACTACAATAAGACATACATTAGTTCTTAAAGTATTGAAAAAACCTCTGAACCACTAATTGTTAACGAGAAGGGACGGCTACTCTCTGTTGCTGGGTCGAACGTCTTCCGTCCCTTTAGAGTTTCCTCTCACAAAGTGCGATCATCTCCATAAAAAAAATCTGCCAGACAAGTGGATTGAAGGATGGCACTTTGTGAAATGGCACATGGAAGCAACAGCTGGGAAGGGGGGGGGAGAGAAAACAATCTAGTATCAGGATGGAAAGAGGGGGGTTGGCTGTTTGGGGATGCATCAAAGAGCGACAGTTATAGCGAGCAGGGCCGTGCAAACGGGAGGGTTGGATTGGAGGGTACAGCGACCACGGGCACTAACATCAGGGGGTAGTAAAATAACCCATTATGCATAAATAAATACATATTTATTCCCCTTGTTCTTGAGACATTGTAGTTGCTTGTATACTGTATGCAAGTAATACACCGGATATGATTTCTGTGGAAAATAAATTATTAACAAGATTTGGTACGTTGACTCCATACGGTATAAACCAAATCCACAATTTTACGGAGCTGCCATGTCTTTTTCCTGATTGGTTTTTACAATTTTACTTTCACTCCCTTCCTTTCCCGTTCTTCTGCACTTTGTTTGTGTCTGGGTTTACGCCCACTCTTATTATTTTCAATTTTTTTGAGCTAGGATACAAGTATGTAATATGTTAGGTAAATTTCATGTAAACTTATTTACATTTTTTTTTTCACTGTTGAAGGCATTTTCCGAAACGTTGACATTGGTATTTTGTCAAATCATCATTTACGCTGAGTCTAGATTGCTTTATTGACATAAATTGTTTGTGTTTAATCAATCTTCTTTAAAGCTTTATCAATCGCAGTCCAACACTGGGGCTACCACTGGGAGCATTGGGTGACCTTGGAAGACATAAAACCATGTTTTAAAAGCCTAGAAGGAGCGTAGGGGCCGAAACGTTGGAAAAAAAAACCTGGGCGAAGACTGTGTCTGAAATATTATGGATATTTGAGATGGCTGTGCGGCTCACATGAAGAGTTTTGGTCCGAGCAGAAGACTTGGTTCATACGGTAAGATGCTTTTATTAAACCACATAAATGGAAATTTGTTTTGATTGCATTGCACATATTGTTTTGGAAGTCCTTGAGAATTTGCTGTTCCCCAAAATTGGTGCGCAGCAAAGCGTTTGGTGAATCATTGTGTGATCAGAATAGCTGTTACGTTCTTGAGTGAATCATTGTGTGGTCAGAATAGCTGTTACGTTCTTGAGTGAATCATTGTGTGGTCAGAATAGCTGTTACGTTCTTGAGTGAATCATTGTGTGGTCAGAATAGCTGTTACGTTCTTGAGTGAATCATTTTGTGGTCAGAATAGCTGTTACGTTCTTGAGTGAATCATTGTGTGGTCAGAATAGCTGTTACGTTCTTGAGTGAATCATTGTGTGGTCAGAATAGCTGTTACGTTCTTGAGTGAATCATTGTGTGGTCAGAATAGCTGTTACGTTCTTGAGTGAATCATTGTGTGGTCAGAATAGCTGTTACGTTCTTGAGTGAATCATTGTGTGGTCAGAATAGCTGTTACGTTCTTGAGTGAATCATTGTGTGGTCAGAATAGCTGTTACGTTTTTGAGTGAATCATTGTGTGGTCAGAATAGCTGTTACGTTCTTGAGTGAATCATTGTGTGATCAGAATAGCTGTTACGTTTTTGAGTGAATCATTGTGTGGTCAGAATAGCTGTTACATTCTTGAGTGAATCATTGTGTGGTCAGAATAGCTGTTACGTTTTTGAGTGAATCATTGTGTGATCAGAATAGCTGTTACGTTCTTGAGTGAATCATTGTGTGGTCAGAAAAGATGTTATGTTCTTGAGTGAATCATTGTGTGGTCAGAATAGCTGTTACGTTCTTGAGTGAATCATTGTGTGGTCAGAAAAGATGTTATGTTCTTGAGTGAGTCATTGTGTGATCAGAATAGCTGTTACGTTCTTGATTTAATCATTGTGTGGTCAGAAAAGATGTTATGTTCTTGAGTGAATCATTGTGTGATCAGAATAGCTGTTATGGTCTCAACTGCAAGTTTGCATTTGGACCAGAGCATGAATTTGTTCGAACTGAGTTCCCGGCTTTTATGGGTCAGCATAATCTCTGCGGCCGACTTGTCTTTGGTTTGTTGCCTTGATCTCTGCCTATGTACAAGATAGCGGATAAGATGGCGTTTACGTGGGTTCCAATATGGCGGATGTGAATTCGGTTCAAGCCCACGACTTCCAATGGCATTTTAACCTCTGAGAATCACGATAAAACCCAAGATTATATGGCCAAAAGAACCCATTCACATGTATCACGCCTTGATTTCCAAGGAAAACATTAAAAAAAAAACATCACCAAAACTTTTCAAAAAGCTGAAAAAATAAGCACAGATGAAATCGAGTCGCCTGCATGTGGTAGCTGAGTGGACAACGGCTCTGGTGGCCGGTGAGGTTAATTAGAGGTGATACGGGGGTGATGTTTCCGGTTTTGGCGTGGCCCAAAGATATTGACCGGGGGGGGGGGGCGGGGTGGGTGTAACGATTTGTGACTATGGTAGCTGAGTGGACAACGGCTCTGGTGGCCGGTGAGGTTAATTAGAGGTGATACGGGGGAGATGTTTCCGGTTTTGGCGTGGCCCAAAGATATTGACCGGGGGGGGGGGGCGGGGTGGATGTAACGATCTGAGACTAAAGGTGATTTTTCTGAAGGTCAGGTAAAAGAGATTTATTAGTTGGAGAATGAAAGACTGGATGGAACATTTGAGCATACGAATAAGGAGAGTATACGGACATGTGATATTTATGCGACATTAGTGTGATATACGAATAACATATGTGTGACATACATGTGGATGTGAGTGATGTGTTTGTAATGTGTGTGATGTTTATGTGATATAAGTGTGGCATAAACGTGTGACACGTCACATATGTATGCGATATAAGTGTTATGTACGAGTGATATGTGTGTTATGTGTGTTATATATGTGTGGTGTTTGTTATGTGTTTGTGACTTGAGTGGGGTATGAGTAGCATGCAACACATCTTATTCAGTGTCCTCCGACCTCTCCTCTTAAGCGAATCAATGTTAATACGTTCCTAAATGAAGAGTTAGTCTCTACTAGTAATGTGCAGCAATTGGATCAGATTGAAAGTGCTCGGCCCGACAATTGGCCACTTTCAATCAACCAATCAATTGACGAGCTTGTCAAGGCAAACGCCCAGGGGCGGTAATGAAATCAAACAGGTTTTTTCTTCTCTTGTGGCAAAGCTGAGCCAAGTCATTTAGATTAAAAGGCTTTCCCCGCGTAACACGTCCGATATTTTCGGAGGCGTAAAAAAATAAAATCGGCTTGGGGAAAATACCGCGTAAGTTACACTCCAAATAATTACGTTTCCATGGTGACAACACGTGGAAGGATGTGTGTGTGATGAGACTCTGAAGATGTATATTTCATAATGACATGAAATAAATTGATACCCTCGAAGGAGCTGATCAAATATGAGGGTCATCCGACAATGTAGTTGAAGGAAGCCCCCATAAACAAGTCAACAGTAATGCACCACATAGACATGCACGTTAATTGAATAAAATATTGAGAAGAATCTTGAGTAAAAATATCCGTGGCTAATGAAATGGAAAGTGGGGGTGCTGTAATGTGGTGGGAGATTGTAGGTCTGGGAGAGTGAGAATTATACAGGTGTGGGAGAATGAGAACTATACAGGTGTGGAAGAATGAGAACTGTACAGGTGTGGGAGAATGAGAACTGTACAGGTGTGGGAGAATGAGAACTGTACAGGTGTGGGAGAATGAGAACTGTACAGGTGTGGGAGAATGAGAACTGTACAGGTGTGGGAGAGTGAGAGCCGTACACGTCCGGGAGAGTGAGAACCGTAAAGGTTTGGAGGAGTGAGAACTGTGCAGGTGTGGGAGAATGAGAACTGTACAGGTGTGGGAGAGTTAGAATCGTACAGATGTGAGAGAATGAGAACTGTACAGGTGTGGGAGAGTTAGAATCGTACAGAATTTCACAGGTGTGGGAGAGTTAGAATTTTTAAGGTGTGGGAGAGTGAGAATTGTACATGTGTACAAGCATTTAGGGATATGTTGTACATGCTTTAACAACTTTTAAGGTAATTTCATGTATTTTGTGTGATAAGGTGTGTAGGATATAGTGGTTAGGATAAGGCGTGTAGGATAATGCGTGCAGGATAAGGCGTGTAGGATAGTGTGTGTAGATAAGGCTTGTAGGATCAGGCGTGTATGATCAGGAGTGTATGATCAGGCGTGTATGATCAGGCGTGTATGATCAGGCGTGTATGATCAGGCGTGTATGATCAGGCGTGTAGGATAAGGCGTGAAGGAAAAGGAGTGTAGGATAGTGTGTGTAGATAAGGCTTGTAGGATCAGGCGTGTATGGTCAGGAGTGTAGGATAAGGCGTGTAGGATAAGGCGTGTAGAATGAAGCGTGTAGGATAACATCCTCGTAGATTCTATATGATGCTTACAGCGAACCCTCACCGACTAGCTTTCGGCGGTTCTGACTCTCGTTGTCTTGGTTCCCAAGCCGCCCGGAGAGCATGATTCCGCTATGGTAAGACCCTCGAGCGAACCGTAAGGCCAACTCACTGTAGCCCCATTTTAACACATTTTGAGAGAATAGAGCACATGGTGCTATAATCCTTCCCTGCCGTCGTTAGGGTGAGCTTGATCACGGAGACGGTGAATGTCTGTTGATATATCTGTAAGTAATAGTTGGGACGATGGAGATGGTGAATGTCTGTTGATATCTCTGTAAGTAATAGTTGGGACGATGGAGATGGTGAATGTCTGTTGATATCTCTGTAAGTAATAGTTGGGACGATGGAGATGGTGAATGTCTGTTGATATCTCTGTAAGTAATAGTTGAGGAGAGAAACTCTCTAGCTACATTTTTGGTTTCGGGTTTGGGGGGGGGGGGGTTCCGTTCAGGGGGTGGTGGTTTAAGTAATAGTTGAGGAGAGAAACTCTCTAGCTACATTTTTGGTTTCGGGTTTGGGGGGGGGGGGTTCCGTTCAGGGGGGGGGGGGTGTGGGGCAGGTTTCACTGCTGTTAACTTTTTAATGCATACATCACAAAATAAATCGGTTGTCTACAGTTTACCTTCCCTCTAGCAGACACATCAAACAATTTATTTGGGAGGGAGGGTCTGCAAAATGTAGGGGCCATAATACTTGGTTTACTGTTTATAAAAAACCAATTTCAAAGAGAATTTCCAAAAAAAAAAAAATGGGTTTCAATTTTTATTTCGGCCAAAGAGAAATGGTTAGGAAAGACGGAGATTGGGGGGGGGGGCGGAGGAGATAACGCGTCTGCTCCTGAACGACTTTGGCAAGATGGGAGATACTAGTTTATCAACAAAAGCAGACGAATACAATTTAAGAAATAAACGCAGGTAGTTGAGTCGAAACTCCTCTACGTCCAACTTGGGACCAGGAAATCTGCCCATTTTCTTCTCAGCATTGAATGAGTCTGTCAGATGTTTGAACTGTTCATTACTTTCTCTCATTGGGACATTCAGCTGTTCATTACGTTCTCTTATTTGAGCCTTTTAAACTGTTCACTACTTTCTCTTATTGGGACATTTACATGTTGATTACGTTCTATTATTATTGATACATTCAACTGTTCATTTCTTTCTCTTATTGGGACATTCAAGTGTTCATTACTTTCTCTTATTGGGACATCCAACTGCTCATTACTTTCTCTTATTGGGACATCCGACTGCACATTACTTTCTCTTATTGGGACATCCGACTGCTCATTACTTTCTCTAATTGGGACATCCGACTGCACATTACGGTCACTTCTCGGGCAACCAGTTGAATGGTTTGATTCGAGGTTGGAATAGTCTTTATTGCTAAGTTTTATCTCTCTCCCTACTTTACTTTAATTCCTTGGATTTATAAATAAAGCGCCTTTACATTGAGATCCATTGGACGTTAGGATATTTTTTTCTTTTGTTGTTGTTGCTGCGTGTTGTGAATCTGTTCGCAGTTTAAAATGCCAGTGTATTGATGACATTCAACTAACTCTACAACCAGTTCACTGCCCCCTTCCCATTTAAACATATTTCGAGTATAAAAGAAACCATAAACCATGGAATGTACTTTATTGCTTCATGCAGTTGATATTTTACAAAAACCAAGAGCAGGTGCGCACTTTCGACGAAATCCTGATTACAGGTGCCATTTTAACAACCGGATCTCTGAACTCAGCCAAAAAAAAAAAAAGAACACTGGGGCATCTCATTGAGTTCTTGGTAACTGGGTGCATTTAACAAGTCACTTGTCTCAGGACTGTGGCATCTCAATTGAGTTCTTGGTAACTGGGTGCATTTAACGGGTCACTTGTCTCAGGACTGTGGCATCTCATCGAGTTCTTGGTAACCGGGTACATGAAGCGGGTCCCCCATTCTATATTTAATCCACCGCCTAAAAATTGACTAAGTCTCGCGTCCCTCACTAAAACTGAAGTCGAAACTAATGTTGAGATTGAAAAGAAAACGTGTCATTTAAAATGAGGGACATGGAGAGCCGTGAACATTTCAGGTACAGACACGCCATGTTTATGCTTGAAAACTCTTTGAGGACATACTCATACGACACAACTATGTTAGATTGAGGACATACTCATACGACACACCTCTCTTAGATTTATCACGAATAATTTTCACATTTTTCAATTTTTTATATCCAACAAAACATACTTATTTTATGCCACTTCCATTAAAAAATGTTGTGTGTGTGTTTTGGGGGGCCGGGGGGGGGGCTTTTGAAGGTTATTGGGGGACATTAAGTCTCTTAACGTATTGAAATTGTTTGCATAGGGGAGTGTGGAGGTGGGCAACGTTAGTCAGTACCGTGTGTGGGTGGGGGGGGGGCGGGTATGAATTTANATGCCACTTCCATTAAAAAATGTTGTGTGTGTGTTTTGGGGGGCCGGGGGGGGGGCTTTTGAAGGTTATTGGGGGACATTAAGTCTCTTAACGTATTGAAATTGTTTGCATAGGGGAGTGTGGAGGTGGGCAATGTTAGTCAGTACCGTGTGTGTGTGGGGGGGGGGCGGGTATGAATTTAGGTGATCATGTGTTTGTAGGGGGCTTAGGGCAAAATAGGTTTGGAAGCATTGACATACAGCCTCTCGACGCCAAGTATCATCATGTCATTCAGAGTAATTGGTGCCAAGTCATAACATGACATGGTCGATGGCTGTCTCTCCGGCAGTGCTGACTTGGTGTACGGAGTGCTACAGGGATCCGTTTTGGGCCCGGTTCTGTTCACAATGTATACCAGGCCACTGCTCCTCTTGCTCGGGGGGCATGCTGTGGAGAGCCAGTCATTCGCAGATGACACGCAGCTATACAAGCATACCCATCCCTATCGTGTTGATTCGGATGTTCCGTCTTTGCGGGAGAGCATTGTTGATGTCAAGTCATTGCATGACCCTCAAGGAGTTGAAGCTTAACGATGACAAAACGGAAGTACTCATTCAAAATAACAAGTCAAGAACTCGTCGCTCCCCACCTCATTTCAAGTAGGTAACTCCAACATACAGCTTACACCCCCCCGCTAGGAAACTTGGTTTTACTCTGACTGACATCATGTCTTTCATCATATCTCTCACATCTGTCGTTCGGCATACACCGCCATCCGTCAGGTCAGTTCCATCCGCCACTACCTCACAGTTAGCGCAAGAAAAACCCTAGAGTGTGCTTTTGTTCCCTCTCGTCTTGACTGTTACAACTCTCTTCTGTCAGGTTCACCAAAACACTTCATAGGAAAATTACAAAAGGTTCAAAACTCAGCTGCTAGGCCAGGGGTCGGCAACCTTTTGAGACGGAAGAGCCAAAAGTTATCATTTACAAAATTTCCTAGTTTTTAAAGAGCCACTCACATTTTTATTTCAATATTATGGTATTTAATTAGGATTAGGTATATAAATTTGATTTTTGATTTAAAATAAAAAGCTTTGAATAAAAACACACAAATGTTTCGTAAAAAAAATATTAAAGTACTTTAGCTAGCTCTGCTAGAACTGCTAGAATAATAAAGTTAGTAATCAAATAATATAACTATAATTATTGAATAATATTTACAATAGTTACATCAATGGGAGCATTGGCCTTGCATGTCATTTGAAAGTTTGGGTTAAACCTGGCTCATAACTTATTGGTTTAAGTTTCAAGCACGCTTCTAGATTTTTATTTGTTAGTTGGCTTCTTACTTTACTTTTTATTATAGTCATGCAAGAGAACGCTTGCTCGCGCGAATATGTTGACCCGAAGATCGTCAGCACTCCAACTGCCAACTTCTTCACCTCGCTGTAGCAACCTGGAAGACCATTTCATGCCTCAAATATGAGTGCCTCAAATATGAGTGCCTCAAATATGAGTGGCTCAAATATGAGTGGCTTAAATATGAGTGGCTCAAATATGTGTGCCTCAAATATGAGTGCCTCAAATATGAGTGCCTCAAATATGTGTGCCTCAAATATGTGTGCCTCAAATATGTGTGCCTCAAATATGAGTGCCTCAAATATGAGTGCCTCAAATATGAGTGCCTCAAATATGAGTGCCTCAAATATGAGTGCCTCAAATATGTGTGCCTCAAATATGAGTGCCTCAAATATGTGTGCCTCAAATATGAGTGCCTCAAATATGAGTGCCTCAAATATGAGTGCCTCAAATATGTGTGCCTCAAATATGAGTGCCTCAAATATGAGTACCTCAAATATGAGTGCCTCAAATATGAGTGCCTCAAATATGTGTGCCTCAAATATGTGTGCCTCAAATATGAGTGCCTCAAATATGAAATATGTGTGCCTCAAATATGAGTGCCTCAAATATGAGTACCTCAAATATGAGTGCCTCAAATATGAGTGCCTCAAATATGTGTGCCTCAAATATGTGTGCCTCAAATATGAGTGCCTCAAATATGTGTGCCTCAAATATGAGTGCCTCAAATATGTGTGCCTCAAATATGTGTGCCTCAAATATGAGTGCCTCAAATATGTGTGCCTCAAATATGTGTGCCTCAAATAGCGGCATTTCTTTTAGAGCTGTCCACTTGTGCAGCGTAATTGCTGTCAGATTTCCGTATACTCTCTACTCCACATATTCTATCTGTTCTCTGTTGAGTGTTTTTATCCTGTTTAATTTTTTTTTTTTTTGCAGTATACTATTTTTATGAGTTTTGAAAATAAAATAATATAATTATTAATATTTGCGCATTGAACTGGAGGGCCGCATCTTGAAATCAAAAGAGCCGCATGATCCAAAAATACGTGATCACGTCACACCACTACTTCATTAATTTCATTGGCTCCCTGCACAAGCACGGATTCACTACAAATTCTCTATTCACTGCCGCAAATTTTTCTCGAATTCCTGCCTTCCTGTGTCACCAAACTTCTCTGTCTATTCACGCCTTCGACAGCTTCACTCCTCAGCAGACACGCGTATTTTTTCTGCTCCCAAGACACGCACGAAAACATACGGTGAACGATCTTTTTCCTTCTGTGCCCCCAAACAATGGACTTCTCTTCCACTACACATCCGCAGTATACCGACCATCTAGACCTTCAAAACTGCACCCAAAACACAACTCTTTGAACTCTACTATCCCGACTGATTCCTCCCTCTCACCGATAAACGATTTTCCTGGCTGCCGTCCATGGCTGGACATGTAAATAGTTCTGGAATAGGTGGAATGAACATACATTTGTTTTGTTTTTATACAGCTGTTTTTTCAATTTTATTAATGCATGTTAATTTTGAAGTTCATGATTATGTTTGTTAAATTGTCTGTACAGCGTGGTGTGCAAAGCCCTAGGCTGGGGTACCGCGCTATATAAATAAATAATAATTTCATTCAGAGTCAGATCATTGGTGTGCCACATCTTAGCATGTCATTCAGAATCATGTCTTTAATTCTCAGTATTGTTATGTCATCCAGAGTCGAGTCACTCTGAATGACATGATACTTCTTTGCACCACATATTGCCTAAGGTTGCATGCGGTGCTCTCCGACCGCAACGCCACCGCCCACTTGAATTGCCCCGAGTCCCGCCAAACTAAATTAGCAGAGAAACCGTGTTCACAAGTCACCTCACACGTGACCGAATCGCTTCTCTATCACTCAGTGTAGCCTCTGAGTGAGCAGCTCGCATTGTCCAACATTCGGCCCCACCTCGTCCTAGTAAAAATACAACAAAATTCACAAACACTTTTCAGACTAACTGCTTCGATGACAATTTCACAAACACACTTATACAGACATTTACAATCCCAATAAAATAAAGCGCCCCACCCAAGAAAACACAACAGTCGTGGAAATTTTACACACCCGTTGTTCTCAACCTTCCTAATGCCGCGACCCTTTCATACAGTTCGTCATGTCGTGGTGAACCCCAACCATCAAATTATTTTCGTTGCTACTGCAAGACTGTAGAGTATATGTGGTTTCCCATGGTCTTAGGTGACCCTTGTAAAATGTTCGTTCGACCCCTAATGGGGTCACGCCTTACATATTGAGGACCGCTGTCATAAACAGTTCAAAACATATTGCGTGTGACGAATCCACCCCTTTGGCGACTCCATTCACCACCAATCTCTCTATCTATATTCTTCCAGCCAGTGTTATATGCTTTTGGACTGCACACGTCAACTTAAGCAAAGCTCCTTTCATGTAATAGAATGAACTCTCGGCGAAGAAGAACAATTATACAAGAGTTGTAAAAATCTTAAATACAAATACACAAACTTAAATTCTCAGCTAGCTGTCGTGTTTACTATGTACCTTTATTGTCTCACTACTGAAATCCCCCCCCCCCCAACTCCAGCACTCCACTGTAAAGATAGAATTAATAATTTAATATTCTTTTATGTGTGTAATATTATTTTAATATGTGTATTGGTAAAGTCGTTTTACTGTCAAGTGCTCAAACATAAGTCATGGCGAAAGATGCCCTAACTTTCAAAATTCATTACGTGAATGTCACAGGGCCGTAAAGTCAAAGGGCCGTAAAGTCAAAGGGCCGTAAAGGCAAAGGGTCGTAAAGGCAAAGGGTCGTAAAGGCAAAGGGTTGTAGAGGTAAAGAGACGTAAAGGTAAAGGGCCATCAAGTCAAAGGGCTGTAAAGGTAAAGAGACGTAAATGTAAAGGGCCGTAAAGGCAAAGGGCCGTAAAGGCAAAGGGCCGTAAAGGCAAAGGGCCGTAAAGCTAAAGAGTCGTAAAGTTAAAGGGCCGTAAAGGCAAAATGGCCGTAAAGGCAAAGGGCCGTAAAGTCAAAGAGCCGTAAAGTCAAAGGGTCGTAAAGGCAAAGGGTCGTAAAGGCAAAGGGTTGTAAAGGCAAAGGGTCGTAAAGGCAAAGGGTCGTAAAGGTAAAGGGCCGTAAAGGCAAAGGGCCGTAAAGCTAAAGAGTCGTAAAGTTAAAGGGCCGTAAAGGCAAAATGGCCGTAAAGGCAAAATG
>CAXITT010000236.1:243693-277602 GCA_964033795.1 Lymnaea stagnalis | reverse complement strand
GGCCATGAGGGCGCCGACTAAGAGCACGGCCAGGCCGCGGGTGCACAAGGTTCGGATGACGTCATCCGCAACCGCGCGCATGACTGACGTCTACACCGGAAGTGGGTGGACTCCCAGCATCACATAACATCGTTGGCGGGGGGCCAAAGAGAAGCTGAGTCACGTGTTAAGGTGAAAGATGCGCCCCACGTTGGCAGCTCTGAATGAAACTAAGTGTCCGAGATTATTGAGGATATTCACAAGGTTCACATGAACAGGAATACATTGTTTTTATCCACAAACAGCGGTGCAAGATTGCTACTTCAGTCCTTCAGCCTCCATTGAGAACTGAAATAAAATTGAAAAAAAAAAAAAAGGTTTAACATTTCAAGTTTCTCGTATTTGATAACATTGATAATGCGGTAAAGAAAAAAAAAATATTTGATGTGTGATAATAAGATAATAAGAATTAAAATAAATGGTTTTATTAGAAGTCACATAAAAATGAAGCTAAAGATAAATTATTAAATAATGTTAAAAACTGAAGACTTTCACGACAGGTGACGGCGGTTGTACTGAGTTTGTAGGTTTCAAGGATGTCTGCGAGCAGTTTCTTTATTAGCATTCTAAAATATTCACAAACTTGGCCTCTAGATTTGTCCTCTGTATTTCCCGTAAGACTATTTTTATACAGCAAGCGCCCTAACCAACAGCGCTGAAACTCTTCCATCTTGAACGGCTGCGTGCGTTTGTCAGCGGTGCAGAGGTCCAGCTGCCTCGTTACGATTGGGCTACGTTCAAATTTGTGTAAAACAGAGTAGCTTACCCGTGGTCGCCGCCTACTTTTACCACTTTGGGTTGGTTCCCAAAATCATGTTTGATGTTTCTAAACTCGACTCCAGTGTGTTAAGTAAGGTTAATGCAAACATACCCCCACCCCCATTACTATCGTTTTTCAAATAAAATTTATAGTTTCACTCCGAGTACTTTCTTTCCTCTCAATTCATCCGACGTCATCCGATCCAGACTCACTCAGCCAAATCGCGACAACAACAGATGATATGAAAGCGGAAATGATGTTCACCAAAGTAATTATACTCTTTTTAACCACAACAAAAAAAAACAAACAACAACATCAAAACATAACGTTTTTTCGTTCTTGGCTCTACCTACTAGAAATAAAAGGATAATATGGTTGGCAGGTGTTGGCAACGGTTCTCTCCACGGACGAATCAAACAACCCCTCAAAACAAACTTTTTCCATATAAATCTTTTATATGCATTTTAAATTATTTTGATCCTAATATTCTAAAGACCCACCCGCTTGTACACCCCAGATTTCTTTCACCAACTATTTACCCACCCGCTTGTACACCCCAGATTTCTGTCACCAACTATTTACCCACCCGCTTGTACACCACAGATTTCTTTCACCAACTATTTACCCACCCGCTTGTACACCCCAGATTTCTTTCACCAACTATTTACCCACCCGCTTGTACACCACAGATTTCTTTCACCAACTATTTACCCACCAGCTTGTACACCCCAGATTTCTGTCACCAACTATTTACCCACCCGCTTGTACACCCCAGATTTCTGTCACCAACTATTTACCCACCAGCTTGTACACCCCAGATTTCTTTCACCAACTATTTACCCACCCGCTTGTACACCACAGATTTCTGTCACCAACTATTTACCCACCAGCTTGTACACCACAGATTTCTGTCACCAACTATTTACCCACCCGCTTGTACACCACAGATTTCTGTCACCAACTATTTACCCACCAGCTTGTACACCCCAGATTTCTGTCACCAACTATTTACCCACCAGCTTGTACACCCCAGATTTCTTTCACCAACTATTTACCCACCCGCTTGTACACCACAGATTTCTGTCACCAACTATTTACCCACCAGCTTGTACACCACAGATTTCTTTCACCAACTATTTACCCACCAGCTTGTACACCCCAGATTTCTTTCACCATTTATTTACCCACCCGCTTGTACACCACAGATTTCTTTCACCAACTATTTACCCACCTGCTTGTACACCATAGATTTCTTTCACCAACTATTTACCCACCAGCTTGTACACCCCAGATTTCTTTCACCAAATATTTACCCACCCGCTTGTACACCACAGATTTCTTTCACCAACTATTTACACACCAGCTTGTACACCACAGATTTCTTTCACCAACTATTTACCCACCCGCTTGTACACCACAGATTTCTGTCACCAACTATTTACCCACCAGCTTGTACACCACAGATTTCTTTCACCAACTATTTACCCACCCGCTTGTACACCCCAGATTTCTTTCACCAACTATTTATCCACAAGCTTGTACACCCCAGATTTCTTTCACCAACTATTTACCCACCCGCTTGTACACCACAGATTTCTGTCACCAACTATTTACCCACCCGCTTGTACACCCCAGATTTCTTTCACTAACTATTTACCCACCAGCTTGTACACCCCAGATTTCTGTCACCAACTATTTACCCACCAGCTTGTACACCCCAGATTTCTTTCACCAACTATTTACCCACCCGCTTGTACACCACAGATTTCTGTCACCAACTATTTACCCACCAGCTTGTACACCCCAGATTTCTGTCACCAACTATTTACCCACCAGCTTGTACACCCCAGATTTCTGTCACCAACTATTTACCCACCCGCTTGTACACCACAGATTTCTTTCACCAACTATTTACCCACCAGCTTGTACACCCCAGATTTCTGTCACCAACTATTTACCCACCCGCTTGTACACCACAGATTTCTTTCACCAACTATTTACCCACCCGCTTGTACACCACAGATTTCTGTCACCAACTATTTACCCACCCGATTGTACACCACAGATTTCTGTCACAAACTATTTACCCACTAGCTTGTACACCCCAGATTTCTTACACCAACTATTTACCCACCAGCTTGTACACCCCAGATTTCTTTCACCAACTATTTACCCACCAGCTTGTACACCCCAGATTTCTTTCACCAACTATTAACCCACCAGCTTGTACACCCCAGATTTCTTTCACCAACTATTTACCCACCAGCTTGTACACCCCAGATTTCTTTCACCAACTATTTACCCACCAGCTTGTACACCCCAGATTTCTGTCACCAACTATTTACCCACCCGCTTGTACACCCCAGATTTCTGTCACCAACTATTTACCCACCAGCTTGTACACCCCAGATTTCTGTCACCAACTATTTACCCACCAGCTTGTACACCCCAGATTTCTTTCACCAACTATTTACCCACCAGCTTGTACACCCCAGATTTCTTTCACCAACTATTTACCCACCAGCTTGTACACCCCAGATTTCTTTCACCAACTATTTACCCACCAGCTTGTACACCCCAGATTTCTTTCACCAACTATTTACCCACCAGCTTGTACACCCCAGATTTCTTTCACCAACTATTTACCCACCAGCTTGTACACCCCAGATTTCTTTCACCAACTATTTACCCACCAGCTTGTACACCCCAGATTTCTTTCACCAACTATTTACCCACCAGCTTGTACACCCCAGATTTCTTTCACCAACTATTTACCCACCAGCTTGTACACCCCAGATTTCTTTCACCAACTATTTACCCACCAGCTTGTACACCCCAGATTTCTTTCACCAACTATTTACCCACCAGCTTGTACACCCCAGATTTCTTTCACCAACTATTTACCCACCAGCTTGTACACCCCAGATTTCTTTCACCAACTATTTACCCACCAGCTTGTACACCCCAGATTTCTTTCACCAACTATTTACCCACCAGCTTGTACACCCCAGATTTCTTTCACCAACTATTTACCCACCCGCTTGTACACCACAGATTTCTTTCACCAACTATTTACCCACCAGCTTGTACACCCCAGATTTCTTTCACCAACTATTTACCCACCAGCTTGTACACCCCAGATTTCTTTCACCAACTATTTACCCACCAGCTTGTACACCCCAGATTTCTTTCACCAACTATTTACCCACCAGCTTGTACACCCCAGATTTCTGTCACCAACTATTTACCCACCCGCTTGTACACCCCAGATTTCTGTCACCAACTATTTACCCACCAGCTTGTACACCCCAGATTTCTGTCACCAACTATTTACCCACCCGCTTGTTCACCCCAGATTTCTGTCACCAACTATTTACCCACCAGCTTGTACACCCCAGATTTCTTTCACCAACTATTTACCCACCAGCTTGTACACCACAGATTTCTGTCACCAACTATTTACCCACCCGCTTGTACACCACAGATTTCTGTCACCAACTATTTACCCACCCGCTTGTACACCACAGATTTCTTTCACCAACTATTTACCCACCCGCTTGTACACCACAGATTTCTTTCACCAACTATTTACCCACCAGCTTGTACACCCCAGATTTCTGTCACCAACTATTTACCCACCCGCTTGTACACCCCAGATTTCTGTCACCAACTATTTACCCACCAGCTTGTACACCCCAGATTTCTGTCACCAACTATTTACCCACCCGCTTGTACACCCCAGATTTCTGTCACCAACTATTTACCCACCAGCTTGTACACCCCAGATTTCTATCACCAACTATTTACCCACCCGCTTGTACACCCCAGATTTCTGTCACCAACTATTTACCCACCAGCTTGTACACCCCAGATTTCTGTCACCAACTAGTTCTGAAAAACAAAATAAAATATTACGCACCAAACGCACTTGCCATTTAAAAAAAACAAAAAAAAACAAACTCATTTAGCGCAGTTATCGGGAATTAAATATCATAAAATTATTTTCATCATATTTCCTTTATCTTCCGCTTTAAAAAAAAAAACACCAGGAAAACAATATTTTCGGAGGTTCGGTTTGTGGGTGCGGCTGAAAATTTGAAAAAATTTGTTGCCATCGGCAACGTGTCTGAGGTGCAAGTTTCAGCTCAATAGGTTGACGTCAATTGGGTCAATTAGCTGTCCGAAGATTTTGCTCTAAACACACAAAAGCGAAGTTAAAATAAAGGATTTAAATAGCAATCATAGTTGAGGAATATTTTCCCTCATACGTTGTTGAATGTTAAGTTTGATAGTTTGAAAAAAAAAATATGTAAGAGCTATTCTGGGAGACAATTTTATTTTTAAAAGGGCACTTATTTACATGGTTCTGGTAAGGTACTTCGACGAACAGAAGGGAATGTCTGATCAACCTGAAAACGAATGTGAATTTCTTTGGAGAATCACTTATTCCATATAAAAATCTTGAACTTCGAACACAATAGCCAGCCCAGAAATTTCCACAAGATGCAGATCTGGTTCCGTCAGACTTTGTCCAATATGTATCAGGTACGACAATACATCTACGTCCGTTTAATGACATCGGCTAATAAAAATATTGTTGCTGTTCATTTGGAAGGATGTGCCTCGTGGATTTCGTAGGGACGATCAAAGAGCCTTCGGAACAAAACAGAACCTTCTAGAGAACATGGCACCTTCTGGCGAACACAGCGCCTTCTGGAGAACACATCACCTTCTAGAGAACACATCACCTTTTAGAAAACACCGCACCATCTGGAGAACACATCACCTTCTAGAGAACACATCACCTTTTAGAAAACACCGCACCATCTGGAGAACATATCACCTTCTGGAGCACACATCACTTTCTAGAGAATACATCACCGTCTAGAGAGCATAGCACCTTCTAGAGGACACATCAATTTCTAGAGAACACAGCAAATTCTAGAGGACACGGAAACTTCTAGAGAACACAGCAAATTCTAGAGAGCACAGCACGTTCTGGAGATTACATCATCTTCTTGAGAACACAACACTTTCTAGAGAGCACCTTCTAGAGAACAAAGCAACTTCTAGAAAAGACATCACCTTCTGGAGAACAATGGCGGTAGACTCAATATCGAAAAACTCGCTGGACCTTTTCTCCGCCGAGAAATAATTTCCAACAAAAACTACCCAAACAACTTTCTGGGCACCCTAGGGAACAGATTTCGGCTGGGCTTATACAGCTGACATCTTAGAGGCCCCATCAAGAGACGTCTGGTTATTATATTCTTTTATGGACTTCTGAATGGACTTCTGCTGGCACTAATTTGGACAAGGAATCCCTCTTTACATCCACAGCTTACCTTAATAGCTCCGCGTGCAATTTGTGGCAACAACGATTACGGTTCTATTGGTATCGACCAGTGAAATAATGTTACGATTTCCTGATTGTCCAGGGAATGTTGTTTTGAGCATGTGAATTAGTTATGAAACCTGTCCCCATTTTAACTGTAAATTATATACGATGAAACCTTGAGAAAATTATTAAATATTTTAACCTTTCTTTAAAAAAGTCCAAACGATGTTACATGTTCTAAAGCATGTTGAGTGCAGGCTGAGAATCACTGGCTAACTGTAATGGACTTGAGTGCAGGCTTAGAAACACTGGCTAATTGTAATGGACTTGATTGCAGGCTTAGAACCACTGGCTAATTGTAATGGACTTGATTGCAGGCTTAGAATCACTGGCTTATTGTAATGGACTTTATTGTAGGCTTTGAACCAATGGCTTATTGTAATGGACTTGACTGCAGTCTTAGAACCACTGGCTCATATTAATGGATTTTGATTGCAGGCTTAGAACCACTGGCTTATTGTAAGTGAATTGATTGCAATCTTAGAACCGGTGGCTTATTTTAATGGCCTTGATTGCGGCCTGTTCAAATCAATAATTTTATCCACTGCATAATCGGATGAAAGTATTGGCTGGGTGGCTGGATAGTTGGGTGGTTGGGGGTGTGGAAGACATTATGCGACGTCTGGCTAGTAATTTGACACATGGACTGTGCAGTGAATATCTAAAGTGGTAAATGACTGGTTTATACAAGCAGTTAATATGGCTGTTTGTGCTCCTTTGTAGATCCCACAAAACTAAGTTTACATGGCGGTGCTCAATAACTATTCATATCACAATTGTGGAAAGACTTTAAAAAAAATGCATAGTAATTGACACGAGTCATACAATGTAATACTCTTTAATAATCCACATAAATGGAAATGTTTTTAATGACATTGTACGTATTCATTTCCAGAACATAAATAAATACTCACTTTAAAAGAAGACAACGTTATACAATTATAAAACCAGACATCTACAGCATTTCTCTAGCTTAGAAATCAGCCGTCAATGAACTCCTTTAGTGACTGTAATGACTTCATAGCATCAGTGATCATTTAGATTTAGGTAATACCTGCATTAGTCAAGAATTAGTTTTACAAAGTAATAATAGGGTCAATTAAAATGACTGCAGCCATCATTCACTGAGTGCAACATATTTACTACAGGCTTTCCACCATTCATTTCTTCCAACCCAGGTGGAGTACTAAAAACTGTAAGAATTAAATGAATATTTAGAAGTAGGTAACGGAATTCACTGAGAGGGAAAGCGAGCCATTGTATATGAAAACAATACATATCTGGTTTCTCCCTGCCGTCTCATGGTGCCCCCGGAGAGACAGCTTGTTTAGATTGCTGTCCGACAACAGTTGATGTTAGCAATGGATGGAACCAGTCCCTGATAACATACATGGCGCTTGGTGAAAACAAGAGCACACGTTAACCCCTGGATAGTATAATATACACAGGGACAGACTACCACCCGGTGGGCCGTGCAGCTATGGCTTTGATAAGACCAGAGCCAGATCTGGTTGGGATACCACCTAGTGGAATGTGCAATTATTTTGATGACGGATCCATAAAAAAATGTTATGAACTGAAAGCTGCATTATGTCGTTGCAATCCTTAGATAGATTTAACTCAAGGCATCACATCGTTGTAATTGATTTTACAACCCACTAAGACATATCCCTCAAATTTAGCGGCACACCAATTGAAGAATCAGCCTGCCTCTATGCCGAACAGAGATCATGAACCTCTATGCATTATCAGATGATACCCCTGTTCATTCACCGGTCTTATCCCACACCATCCTAAAAAAATAAAATACGAAAAATAAAATGAGCATTTCCACATGACAGTGAATCGATCACAGCGCACTAATGTGTCGAGATACACCGGTTAAGAACCCCTGCTCTAGAGCATTACTCTAGAAGTAAATTCCTCACAAGAAAGTTCCCACTTCACACAGGACATTCGTGTGTTCAAATGTTTAACCTTTCCTTAGACATCCCACAAAATCCCTTCAACTGACCCCTCCCATGATACTCTCTGAATCTCCACGGATTGCCACCTTTTCCCGCTCCCCAGGGAGTATTATTCCCTTTAACAAAGGAACCTGTTTTCCACAAAATTGTTAAAGAGTCAACAATCAAGTAACTGGAGTAAGGGTTACTGTTTAAAAGGGGTTCTAACACCCCACGCCCTTTTAACTTAACTCTTTTGTTGTTGTTTTTTATTTCATGTATGGGATACTAAT
Source organism: Lymnaea stagnalis (assembly GCA_964033795.1). Taxonomy (NCBI): domain Eukaryota; kingdom Metazoa; phylum Mollusca; class Gastropoda; family Lymnaeidae; genus Lymnaea; species Lymnaea stagnalis. Next base: position 269,166 of record CAXITT010000236.1, on the reverse strand, counting down.
ATCCATCCCTGACCATGGATAACCCAGGGGACCGCCCAGGTGAGCGCCCAGGTGAGTGTCCAGGTGAGTGCTCAGGTGAGTGCTCAGGTGAGTGCTCAGGTGAGTACCAAGGTGATCGCACAGGTGAGTAGCCAGGTGAGCGACCAGGTGAGTGCAGAGGTGAGTGCCCAGGTGAGTGTTTAGGGGAGCACCTGGGTGGGTGCCCAGGGGAGTACCCAGGTGAGTGTCCTGGTGAGTGCCCAAGTAAGAACTCAGATGAGCCCCTTGGTGAGCGCACAGGTGAGTGCTCAGGTGAGTGCCCAGCTGAGTGCCAAGGTGAGCATCTGGGTGGGTGCCCAGGTGAGCGCACAGGTGAGTGCCCATTTGAGCCCATACGTGAGTCCCTAGGTTAGCGCACAGGTGAATGCTCAGGTGAGTGCCCAAGTTAGTGCCCAGGTGAGCGCACAGGTGCGTGCCCAGGTGAGTGCTCAGGTGAGTGCCCAGGTGAGCGCACAGGTGAGTACCCAGGTGAACGCACAGGCGAGTACCCATGTGAGCTCACAGTTGAGTGCCAAGATGAGCGCACAGGTGAGAACCCATGTGATCGCACAGGCGAGTGCAGAGGTGAGCGACAAGATGAGCGCCCAGGTGAGCGTCAAGTTGAGTCCTCAGGAGTGCGCCCCACGCGAGCGCCCAGGCTGAAATTTCATCGAACTTAACACCATTCAGCTGCCTTAAGTGCCGGGGATCACTAACTGCTTGATGCGCCCGTTGTTAAGGCTCCCCTAATACAATGGTAGGCAAACCCACTTCTCAGGAGTCGGAGTCGCATGCTCGAGGAAAAAAAAAAGGTTCGGTCCCTTTCTTTATTAATATTATATGAAATTTAAACGACCCCCCCCCCCTTTACACTTTCTTAGCAGGCATCATTTCTAATTTACTTCAACAAAACAAATTAACAGCGATTGTTTACCAAAGCCTGATTAATGTAGCGTAAGGCTTGCCCTAGTTAAAAAAACAAACAAAACAAAACAATTTTGATATAATTTTCAACCTTTCGCATTTGCCCCTGAGTGGAACCACCTGACGGCTCACGTGCCTTGTTGCCCCTGAGTGGAAGCACCTGACGGCTCACGTGCCTAGTTGCCCCTGAGTGGAAGCACCTGACGGCTCACGTGCCTAGTTGCCCCTGAGTGGAAGCACCTGACGGCTCACGTGCCTAGTTGCCCCTGAGTGGAACCACCTGACGGCTCACGTGCCTAGTTGCCCCTGAGTGGAACCACCTAACGGCTCACGTGTCTAATACTTTCAGTACCCGTAATTGCCCGTTAGAGATTATGATCCCAAAGCTGAACGTCAGGTATCACGTGATACCGTGAACTGACCACTGCCATGCAAGGTGTCCAACTCAATATCAACGTGCGCCCATATGGGGTGTCAGTAGAAACGTGCACCCATATGGGGTGTCAGTAATAATAATAATAATAAAGTTCATTTAAAAAACACGCTTCATCCCCAAAGGCTCGAAGCGAGGTACAAAGTCAACGAAAAACAAATCTATAATTTACCACATTTAAAACAAACGCAACACTCCAAACACTAATTACTAGCATACAATTGCAAAGTCTTTCTAGCCATTTCAACCCCAAGCAACACAGCCATTATGTATTAACTGGAAAATAAGGTTGACAATCATCCCAGAAGGTGTTTGTGAAATAGATGTGTCTTTAAATCTGTTTTAAAGGACTCCAGTGTCTGATTGTTTCTGAGATCGACAGGAAGAAACGTGCACCCATCTGGGGTGTCAATAGAAACGTGCACCCATCTGGGGTGTCAATAGAAACGTGCACCCCTCTGGGGTGTCAATAGAAACGTGCACCCTCTGGGGTGTTAATAGAAACGTACGCCACTATGTGATGTTAATAGAAACGTGCGCCCCTATGGGGTGTTAATAGAAACGTGCGCCCCTCTGTGGTTTCAATAGAAACGTGCGCCCCTCTGGGGTGTTTAATAGAAACGTTCTTCCATATTGGGTGGAGAGGAGCTGGGAAGATTTCAATGTTAGGATAATAAAATATGTCAGTTTTATCGTTGCACTCGAAACCCAACTTGGAGTAATTGACCTAACATATGAATAGCTTGGGACAAAACATTTACCATTGTTGAAAAGCATCCCCTTAACACTCCATCTTTTATATAGATTTCGCTCCTGGTGTGGCTGCTAACCATTCCCTACCGGCCCTCACACTACTCAGCATGTTTTAATATAATAACACTAAGAAAAACTATGCACCTCAGGTAAAAAGGTTGTGGGGTTTTTTTTCGGAGGAGACTATTATATCAATCCATAAAGAGCGACGGGTATGGTGTAGGACTGGCTGTAGGAGTATTTTTGTAAAAACTGACTGGTAGGATGTAGGACTGCCTGTAGGGCTATGGTTTAAAGGCCGGCAGGTAGGGTGTAAGAGTGGCCGTAAGACTATTGTTTATAGTAAATGAGAAATTTAACTTTCGTAACACTTGGACCCACGGGTGTCTTTAAATACCAGGACCCAGTATAAAACAAATGCACCTGGTTCAGCCCCAGTTGTCTATAATATGTCATTAGGTGGTAGTTCAATTTACAGAGGTGATGGGTTTGCCCTTACATTGTAGATAAACTATGTGTGAGAGAGAGCTGGCCCTGCCGTAGCCTAGGAGCATGTAAAGTATATTTAAGCCATTTAACTGCTGCTACAGTGCAGACAAGAGGAATCAACACAAGAGATTGCAAAGGGGATCGTTTCGAGGACCTTAGACACAGAGCCTTTGCTATTACCTCCCTCTAAAGCCTTAGACACAGAGCCTTTGCTATTACCTCCCTCTAAAGCCTTAGACATAGAGCCTTTGCTATTACCTCCCTCTAAAGCCTTAGACACAGAGCCTTTGCTATTACCTCCCTCTAAAGCCTTAGACATAGAGCCTTTGCTATTACCTCCCTCTAAAGCCTTAGACACAGAGCCTTTGCTATTACCTCCCTCTAAAGCCTTAGACATAGAGCCTTTGCTATTACCTCCCCCTAAAGCCTTAGACACAGAGCCTTTGCTATTACCTCCCACTAAAGCCTTACACACAGAGCCTTTGCTATTACCTCCCTCTAAAGCCTTAGACATAGAGCCTTTGCTATTACCTCCCTCTAAAGCCTTAGACATAGAGCCTTTGCTACTACCTCCCTCTAAAGCCTTAGACATAGAGCCTTTGCTATTACCTCCCTCTAAAGCCTTAGACATAGAGCCTTTGCTATTACCTCCCTCTAAAGCCTTAGACATAGAGCCTTTGCTACTACCTCCCTCTAAGGCCTTAGACATAGAGCCTTTGCTATTACCTCCCTCTAAAGCCGTAGACATAGAGCCTTTGCTATTACCTCCCTCTAAAGCCTTAGACATAGAGCCTTTGCTATTACCTCCCTCTAAAGCCTTAGACATAGAGCCTTTGCTATTACCTCCCTCTAAAGCCTTAGACATAGAGCCTTTGCTATTACCTCCCGCTCAAGCACCTGAGTTTGTTAGCCAAGAGTTAACAAACCTGTCGTCATGGTAACGGTGATATACAAGCGCCTAAACAACATGGTCAACATTTTATTTATACATCGCCACAATTTTTATATGGTAACATTTGTTCATGTTTTCCATATAACGAGCAAAAGCAGATTAAAATGAATAATATAAATAATAGACTGGCATGTTTACTTACTATAAAATCACTAGTGTAAACTACAACTTAGACGCGCATATTTACCTTAGACGATTGACTATTGTAAAGTACAAAATAGACACTCATATTTACCTAGAATGAGTCACTGTGGTAAAGTACCAAACGGACAAGCATATTTACCTAGGATAAATGACAATTGTAAAGTACCAAACGGACAAGCATATTTACCTAGGATAAAAGACTATTGTAAGGTACCAAACAGACAATAATTTTTACCTAGGATCAGAGGCGTAGCGAGGGGAGGGCAGGGGGGACAGATTCCCCGGGCGCAAGCTAGTTAGGGGCGCCAAAATGTGCTTTGATATTATATTATTGGTAAAAATAATGGTTTTGAGATTTGAAGAAAAGAAAATGGGGCGCTTTAAAATGAATCTTGTCCCCGGGCGCGAATCTTGTCCCCGGGCGCCAAACACCCTCGCTACACCTCTGCCTAGGATAAATGACTATTGTAAGGTACCAAACAGACAAGCATATTTACCTAGGATAAATTACCGTTGTAAAGGCGGTGAAAGCTTCCGATACCTGAATGGTCTCCTGCAGGTAGCAAAACTCGTTTCTTCTAACCTCCTTTCAGTGCGCCATTAACCCGTTTCCGCCACATCATCCGCTGGAAATGTAATCGATAAGAAAAGTGACAGATAACAGTACACTGTTTACACCTTGGCCTGCGCCTTCACCAAAAGTTATTACCCGCCATCCTCCACACATAAAAAGACACAAGAAGTCCTCCTTCCAATGGGTTTTCCTGATCTTGTTTTCGTACCTGTGAGATCGGCTCACAAAAACATATCAAATAGTGATTTAAAAATCAAAAACACACGTTTTATTACCTCTAGCCTCGACAACAACAGGTGAGCGATTTGTTACACTTTTAAAAGGAGACACTAGCGGGTGCAACTAGAGGGAGACACTAGGGGGAGACATAAGGGGGAGACACTAGAGGGAGATAATAGGCGTGCCACTAGGGGGAGACACTAGAGGGAGACACTAGGCGTGATACTAGGGGGAGACACTAGAGGGAGACATTGGGGAGAGACACTAGTGGGAGACACTAGCAGGAGACACTAGAGGTTACACTAGGGGGGAAGACACTAGGGGTGACACTAGGGGTGACACTAGGGGGACACTAGAGGGAGTCACTAGGGTGACATTAGGGGGAGACACTAGAGGGAGACACTGGGGGAGAGACACTAGAGGGAGACACTAGCAGGAGACACTAGAGGGAAACACTAGGGCAAGACACTAGGGGGAGACAGGCGGAGACCCTAGAGGGAGACACTATATGGTAGAAACTAGAGGGAGACCCTAGAGCGAGACACTAGAGCGAGACACCAGGGGGAGCACAAGGGAGAGACACAAAATGGTGAAAAAGCAGAGGGAGACACTTGGGGGGGGGGCAACAGCAAAGGGAGACACTAGAGGGAGACATAAGAGGGACATACTAGAGGGAGGCACTAGAGGGAGACACTAGAGGGAGACACTAGAGGGAGACACTAGCAGCGAACAAATAGATGAAATATCGCGTCCACCCTTTAACAAATAAAAAAAGTAAGTTTTGGGCTGAACTTTTTAAAGACGACTAGAAAGGAATGTGCTAGAGCAGGGGTCAGGAACTTATGGCTCGCGAGCCAGATATGGCTCTATTGATGGCTGCATCTGGCTCGCAGACAAATGTTCGATTATTAAAAAAAAGGCGCATTAATGGTAAGAAATACGCATTGATTAGCAACAGCAGAAAAATGGTATTGAAAGGAATTCAGAGACATAATTAATGCATTTTTTGAGTTGAAATTACACAAAATGCACACATTTACTTGAATTTTTAGTTTTAAACATAATGTATGGCTCTCACAGAATTACTTTTAAAAATATTTGGTGTCCATGGCTCTCTCAGACAAAAAAGTTCCCGACCCCTGTGCTAGAGCCTGCATGGTCAATGTATGGGATTGTGTTTATTTTTTTACCAAAAGTTGAGTTGTTGGAGTTGAAAGCAATCTGACCACAAGTCTGGACGGTGCTTGGCGTCTTGGGGTATAGTGGTCAGATGAGGTGATCGGGAAGGGGGCCCAAGAGTATCGGATACCTGGGAAAGGGGTTGTGAAGGTAGATAGTACATTAGTACACATGTACAAGATGGCATAAATTGATAGTGAGATGGGGTGTATACATGTGCAAGATGGCACACTTGAATACACTAGTACAAGATGGCGCACGTGAATACACTAGAACAAGATGGCACGCGTGAATACACTAGTACAAGATGGCACACGTGATTACACTAGTACAAGATGGCAGACGTGAATACACTAGTATAAGATGGCACACTTGAATACACTAGTACAAGATGGCACACGTGAATACACTAGTACTAGATGGCACACGTGAATACACCAGTACAAGATGGCACACGTCAATAGTGAGATGGTGTGTACACATGTACAAGATGGCACACGGGGATAAGGACTGGAATGTAATCATGTAGGAGAAGTACAGCTTTAGAGGAAAGCATAGCTGGACAGGCGATCAAGCTATGCCCGGAATGTTGGGTCATTAGTGCCAGTGAGCAAAGCAAATGGATGCCTAACAGAATTTTCTGTGGTCAGCATTTCGAAAAGAAATCATAAAGATAGTTAAGACAGAATATAGCAGAGCTTTGGCCATCCTTTATGAAAAGCAAAGGAGCCACTCAAAAGTGAATTAACATCTTACAAATTTTCCTTCTCTAATGAATGCGATAGAGTTTCCACAAGAGGTTCTATGATAACATAGAGTTTCCACAAGAGGTTCTATGATGACATAGAGTTTCCACAAGAGGTTCTATGATGACATAGAGTTTCCACAAGAGGTTCTATGATAAAATAGAGTTTCCACAAGAGGTTCTATGATGACATAGAGTTTCCACAAGAGGTTCTTTGATGACATAGAGTTTCCACAAGAGGTTCTATGATGACATAGAGTTTCCACAAGAGGTTCTATGATGACATAGAGTTTCCACAAGAGGTTCTATGATGACATAGAGTTTCCATAAGAGGTTCTATGACGACATAGAGTTTCCACAAGAGTTTCTTGGATGGCATAGAGCAGTGGTTCTCAACTTTCATAACGCCGCGACCCTTTAATACAGTTTCTCTTGTTGTGGTGGCCCCCAAGCATAAAATTATTTTCGTTGCCTCTTCATACATATGGTTTTTCCGATGGTCTCAGGCGACCTCTATGTATGGGGTCGTTCGACATCCAAATGGGACACGACCCACATGTTGAGAACCGCTGACATAGAGTTTCCGCAAGAGTTTCAAGTTGACATTTGGTATAAGCGAGGAGAAATTTTGCCTGTTTTATTCTTATAACAAAGCCCATGAACAATGCTGAAAAGAGACAGGTTAACAAAAGGCACACGATCTCAAAAACACCCCTTAACAAATCTGCACCAAAAATAGTTGCTCAGATGACAAGAGACATGTGTCAGCGGCAACTTGAAATGAACAATCCGTTAACATTGGGCGGTGTTAGTGATAGTTAGGTTGTAGGTTTTACGCTGTAGGCTGTAGGTTGTAGGTTGTAGGCTGTAGGTTGTAGGCTGTAGGTTGTAGGCTGTAGGTTGTAGGTTGTAGGCTGTAGGTTGTAGGCTGTAGATTGTAGGCTGTAGGCTGTAGGCGGTAGGATGTAGGCTGTACATTGTAAGTTGAAGGTTGTAGTCTGTAGGATGTAGGCTGTAGGATGTATGCTGTAAATTGTAAGTTGTATGTTGTAGTTTGTAGGATGTAGTCTGTAGGATTTAGGCTGTACATTGTAAGTTGTATGTTTTAGTTTTATAGGTTGTAGTCTGTAGGATGTAGGCTGTAGGATGTATGCTGTAAGTTGTAAGTTGTAGGTTGTAGTCTGTAGGTTCTAGGATGAAGCCCTAGACTGGGGTACTGCGCTATATAAAACCACATAATAATAATGTAGCCTGTAGGTTGTAGGCTGTTTGTTGTAGGTTGTACTCGGTAGGTTGTAGTCTGTAGGTTGTAGGCTGTATATAGTAGTTTGTAATCTATAGATTGTAGGCTGTATTTTGTAGGTGGTTCTCTGTAGGCTGTAGGCTATAGCTTAAAAGCTGTGGGTTGTAGGTTGTAGTACGTAGGTTTAATGTTCTAGGCTATAGTTTGCAGGTTGTAGGCTGTAGGTTGTAGGCCGTTAGCTGAAGGTTGCAGGCGGTAGATTGTACGTTGTAGGTTGTAGCCTGTAGGTTGTAGGTTGTAGGCTGTAGACTGTAGGTTGCACGTTGTAGGCTGTAGCCTGTAGGTTGTACGTTGTAGGTTGTAGCCTGTAGACTATAGGTTGTAGGTTATGGTTTGCAGGCTGTAGAATGTAGGTTGTATCATGTCAACGGGTTACTGAACCAGCCTTCTCACTCTCTACTTAACGTGTTCAATTGTTAATGGGTTTAGCGATAGTAATGATTCCTCTTGGCGTCCTTGACCTAACGAGTTATCGATACCCAGGCATTTGTTGATGAATGTTCTTTAAGATGGAGCATGGCCAAGGCATTTACAGTCAACCTCATTGCATTGAATCGCAAGCACAGTTATTAGTGTGGTAGCGTTATAGTAAACATTCTGGTATCGCTTTTCCGCATATCAGTCACCCTCAACATTCTGGCAATACTGAACAGCATATCAGAGTTAACATTCTGGTACCAGCAAGATCAAACATCGAGGACATGGTATCAAACACATGGTTTAAAGTATGGAAGGTTGGCCATCAAACATTAGTAACATTGGTAAAATAATAAGTGATCCCACACATACATTGGTTATACTGCATGAAGAGTACTTTACTGTCTGTAGAGTACTATACTGTCTGTAGAGTACTATACTACCGGGAGAATACTATATTTTCTGGAGAGTACTTTAGTGTCTAGAGAGTTCTATACTGTCTGGAGAATAATATACTGTCTGAAGAGTACTATAATGCGTGGAGAGTAATATACTAACTGGAGAGTACTATACTGTATGGAGAATAATAAACTAACTGGAGAGTACTATAATGCCAGAAGAGTACTCTACTGCCGGGAGAATACTATACAGTCTGCAGAGTACTATACTGTCGGTCGGTTACTCTACTGCCTGGAAAATAGTGTTCAGTAACAAAGCTATTTAAAAGCTGACAATAAGGACACAACAATTTATCTGAACGGGGCGAATGCAATCATTGCCTCAATGTTTATGCCGGCCAGTGACAACGCTATCACTCAGTTAACTAAACATATCGTATATCCGTATGATCAAACATGCAGTTATCCGGGTGTGCTATCGGGTCACGTGCTAAACATTATTGGCATGAACTCGGTATGTGAGATATTTTCAAGTTAGTGACGTCAGTTTTTCAAAACAATACGTCATTGCCCTCCCCTCCCCTGATTGTTACGTCACAGTTGATTTTAAGACATGCCTTGAAAGGGATGTCAGCCAGGACGTGGTGCACAGCTTAAGGATGTCGGTAGATTATTAGTATGTGATACCGTAACGTCTCGGTGATGCGACTTTATTTTAATAGTCTCGAGGTATACGAGACTTCCAAAAAGTGTAAGAAAGAGGCATGAGGATGGTTCAGCCATGTATGCAGATAGATAGAGAGATAGAGAGAGAGAGAGAGAGAGAGGGGGGGAGAGAGAGAGGCGGGAGAGAGATCGAGAGAGAGAAAGAGAGAGACAAATCTAGAGCCTGACAGAGAGTTTGATATTTAGTTATTATAATTGTACAAAGACATATTTATAACTTGAAATACTCATGACAGAGTGAGGTGAGAGGAGTGTGTGAGATAGAGAGAGGTGAGGAGAGTGTGTGTAATGGAGGAAGGTGAGAAGAGTATGTGTGATAGAGGGAGGTGAGTAGTGTATCTGTAATAGAGGGAGTTGAGGAGAGTGTGTGTGTAAGAGGGAGGTGAGAAGAGTGTGTGTGATAGAGGGAGGTGAGAAGAGTGTGTGTGATAGAGGGAGGTGAGAAGAGTGTGTGTGTAAGAGGGAGGTGAGAAGAGTGTGTGTGATAGAGGGAGGTGAGAAGAGTGTGTGTGATAGAGGGAGGTGAGAAGAGTGTGTGTGATAGAGGGAGCCTCAAAACATAATTATTATTATGAAGAGCTTTTACGCTTTACGTCACAAGTCGTTACAATAAACTCTTGCGTACAAGAGTAGACAACACGTGACAATGGCAAGATGTCACATGTACAAAATGGACAGATTTTGTTAGATAATGGGATGTGACAAACTATTGACAGATATTGTTAGATTATGGGATGTGATACATGAAACGCTTGTATTTTACCTACGACAGTGAAGAGTTTCAAATGCGTCCCAAGGCAGGTAATAGCCCTTGCTGTTTATGCGAAGATGAGTAGTGAGTATTCACAGAGAGGTCACTTCTATCAAAGGGATCAACCTGCAGGGTTACACACCTGGTGGCATCAGCATGCCCACGTGACATCAGAGCCTCGGATGTTGATCTGTTCAGCTTGACATTTTAATGTCTTAGGTTGTATCTTTTAAGGAAGGCTCGAGGCGGGTGGGCACCAAAGGGAGAAAATTGGGGGTGTTTTATGCCGCAAAGGGAGAAAACTGGGGGAGTTTTATGCAGCAAGGGAGAAAACTGGGGGAGTTTTATGCAGCAAGGGAGAAAATTGGGGGTGTTTTCGACAGGTAAGGAGGAGAACAGAAGAGTTTCAGGAATAATAATAATTGAAGCCATATTGGGATAGCGAAGTGATAACGCGATGTGATTAGAAGACAGGGGTCAATATTGGCGGAGAAGAAGGGCATGGAACTTATTTTAAGCCAAACTTACAGTCCACTGCTTATGCTTAACATAGTTATATTGATGTGTTTTATCTTTGGATTTTCGTTTGTTATTCGTGAATAAGGGGCGGGAAACTCAAGGACCGCCAAGGGCGTCACAAAGTCTAGCTAGGGTGAATGAACGGTAACGATGAGATTACGACGAGATGGGGCGCATGTCATGGGTTAAAATGGCTAGATGAAGGGGTGGGCTAATGTTTATCCTTATGTTCAGCCCAACATCGAAAGTCTTAAGGCGATGAGTAGCTTTTCTTATCTCGGCAGCACACTGTCCCAAAGCGCAACCATCGATGAGGAGCTTAACCTCCGTATTGTGAGAGCCACTGCAACCTATGGAAAATTGACTCAGAACGTATGGACCAGTAGAGATATCAGCGCTCAAACTAAACTGAAAGTATATCCAGCGTGTGTTCTGCCAATGATTCTCTATGGCAGTGAGACGTGGACGTTATACCAACGCAATGCAAGAATGCTGAACCACTTTCAGACAGCAAGAGTCGGAAAAAATCCTCACCATCAAATGGCAGACATTGAGGTGCTCACACTGTCAGGTCGCCCCAGCATCTTTACCATACCTGCCCAAAAGAGGGAGGAAACAGCAAATGATCGAACTTTCTGGTGTTCCACTTTACACAGGAGCTCCGTGCAACATGATGTTAGCAGAACAGTTGCTATAGAGCGCACTTGACATACCAGGAAGGCCCGGTCTGACACTGCTCCCGGACATGCCCCATTATTCCCATGCACCTATTGCACAAGAAAATTTCGTGCCAGGATCGGCCTCATTAGCCATCTGCGCACTAACAGACAGACCTAGTACATATCTAATGATTAAAGGGTCATGGTCGACTCAAGACTGACGGAAAAAAATGTTTAGATGAGTTAAATTGATATTTTCGACCGGTACAGGTCAAGGTAAGATGGAGTTTAGGCGATGAGGCTAATGGTGAGAAGGGCAAGGTTTAAGACGAATCAAAGTGAGCTAACTATATTGACTTCTAGGTAGGTTATGGTGAGATGAGGAACACTTGAGCCTGAGATAAGAACAGGATGCACTCAATGTTTTCATTTGTTTATGTATAATCAAAGAGGAGAATGTCAACATCACGAATGTTCTCTCACCCCCCTCCCCTTTTTCGGGTCCCCCGGGGTCAAACTACAAGTAAAGTTCAAAAACGAATTTGCACATCAGCTGCACGGAAATGACGTCATTGTTTGAGACTTGCGTCGCTGACCTACGTTTTTCATCCCTTTTTTATTGGTAGGAGATAAGCATTTGCTTACATAAGTAAATATCGTCATAATAACACATCCGTTTATAAACATGCCAAGGCAACTAATCCTTGTCGTGGCTGCAGTGAAAAGGCCGTACAGAGCAGACGTGAAGTCAACTCCACCTGTTCTGTGTAGTTAACAAAACAAAACCCCGAATCGGTCTCAAAAGCCCCACGGGGTGCCGGGTCTCGTCATTGAACTCATTTATCAACCAGCATCAGATCAATATTTACACTTGATTGGATCGATGGCTGCCGTCATAAGGATATCCCCATACCCTTGTACGTTCATTGCGACTGTATACAAATAAATACTATCTGCAATCTCTCCTTGCCACACCATCAAAGACAAACCATGTAGGGGGCTAAGACATTCAATCTATGTTACAAGTATACGTTCAACTTTACATTAGAACCAACATTTTGAGGCGGGAATCAATACGTTTGAGTTACAAACATGCATTTAAATTTACATTTGAGCCAACGTTGTTAACGCTACTATGAATTCAACTCAAATACTAATTTATCTTGAACGGCTAGGGAGAAATTGTTGCGCCATTAAAAAAATAACGCTCAGAACCACGTTGTTGAGCTTTAGATCTTAATGTCGAGTGTTCATCTAATGTTGATGTCAGATGACTACTTGTGGGATATTGTCTCTCACTTCCTCCCACGGACTAGTGCGACTTATACCATCCGTTATTCCAATACACTAAACACTGAATAGTTAAATTTGTCGCACGATAATAACCATAAGTTTATTTCACATCATCACAACGTGGCCGAGTGATGTATACTGTTCTCAAAAATCAATTTTTTTTAACACAAATCAAAGTACTTCCTTAACAATACATCCAGCCGAAATCGCAACACAGTACAAGTTAAACCCTGAATATTCTGCAACTCTACTGCAAGGCCATCAATCGACGTAACCATCAAAAAAGTAACGCGTCATTTCCCCTTACACAAATACGTCACGAATATCTCACATACTAGACAAAGCTTCACAGATACTCTCTACACTAAACATATTTCCCATACCAATCATAACAACAGTGATTCTCATAACATTGACAGTATCTTGCAAGCATCGTGACGTGAGGCGTTTCATCATAGTGGATCAACCTTGGAATTAGGCTGCGAAACGTGTTCCTTAATAAATGTCATGATTCCACGTGACATACTATTGCCCTCTTGGATAATGACTGCCCGCAAAGATATATCAATGGGTCACGGGAGGCAGGTAGGCATTCTCTGGAGCTGTACAAAACGATTTGATCTGTGTGACACATACTGCCACACGTCTAATTAGCCTTAACATTTGGCAACCTTAACCCGATGACGTTTCTCTATCAAGCAATATTTTAACTTTAGCTTAAACTTTAAATTAAACTTTAACTTAAACTTTAGTTTAAACTTTAGCTTAAACATTAACTTAAACTTTAGTTTAAACTTTAACTTAAACTTTAACTTAAACTTTAATTTACACTTTAACTTAAACTTTAATTTAAACTTTAACTTAAACTTAAACTTTAACTTAAACTTTAACTTAAACTTTAACTTAAACTTTAACTTAAACTTTAATTTAAATTTTAACTTAAACTTAAACTTTAATTTAAACTTTAACTTAAACTTAAACTTTAACTTAAACTTTAACTTAAACTTTAACTTAAACTTTAACTTAAACTTTAATTTAAACTTAAACTTAAACTTAAACTTTAACTTAAACTTTAACTTAAACTTTAACTTAAACTTTAACTTAAACTTTAACTTAAACTTTAACTTAAACTTTAACTTAAACTTTAACTTAAACTTTAACTTAAACTTTAACTTAAACCGTCTTATAATCAGGAAGAGACGTACAGTTAAAATTGATAAAGGGAAGCTATTTTCAATCAACAGTCAGTTTATTATTTATGACAGCTGTCACCTTACTTTATAACAGTAATAAAACGATTTTTTGGTTTCAAATATAAACGTGTATTAAACCTGTTAATCTCAGTCATTGCACATATTACATTCTGGGCAAAAAATAGTTCTAAAGCCAGGAGAGTCGTGATTCTGATCTTATGTGTCAACATCTCATAAACCTAGATTATGAAATCCCAAAAAATGACAGCTTAACAAATCTCCAAAATTCCCAAATCTCCAAAATTTACAAGTCTTTAAAATTCACAAATCTCCAAAATTCGCAAATCTTCAAAACTCAAAAAAATTGATTCATAACTATATTAACAAAAATAAAGCATTTCGCTGTCTTTGACAAAGATTGGATGATTTGAAACTAGAGATCAGCCAACTTGGGCCACTACGCCCAATATCAGTTGTGAGATTTAGCTTTGGCTCACGAAGGATATTTGTCTGTCTAGAGCTATTACGCATAGCACAGCATAGCATAGCGTGATAATGTAAACAGGACATTGCAGAATTGTTTATTTTTGTTGCTTTACATTCAATCGACAACACCGAATAAAGCCTTACTTTTAGTTATGTTGATTTTTAAAAAAAAATGTTTTTTCAAAATCAGCGGGTAATTTAGTAATTTCAGGGGCTTTGGAGTCATCTGATCCCCACCCCCCTTTGACCTAATTTGTGGGCCCCCATGGTGTTAAGTTAGGTAGGGAATGTGATACAGTAAAAAAAAAAATACACTTACATGAGAACCATTAAATCATGGACACAGTTGGGATTCGAACTAATTCCTAAACTATTGAGATGAGCTAATGTGTTCATAGAATGATGGGATATTATTGGACTATTTGTTTAATGGGATGTTTTCTATCTTAAGTCATGGGCCGTGCCACGTCAACAGCGAGTCACGTGCTGGTTATACGTAACTGTCTTACCTTCTTCGATTGTCCCCACAGTTCTCAGAAATAAATCCCGTTTTCCAAGAAATACACTGTTATACAGCGAATGCTTAATGAAATAAAATGGTCAAGGATACACAGACATTTCCACTCGTTTACTATTCCAGACAATCCGCACTGTAGCATAAAACAGGTCAGCGCCTCACTGTAGCATAAAAAAGGTCAGCGCCTCACTGTAGCATAAAACAGGTCAGCGCCTCACTGTAGCATAAAACAGGTCAGCGCCTCACTGTAGCATAAAACAGGTCAGCGCCTCACTGTAGCATAAAACAGAACAGCGCCTCACTTACTTGAACGATTCCTCAAATACGTTTCTAATGACACGTTTATTTAAATTTAAAAAAAAAATTGTATTGTAAAATAATTCGTTTTCATTCCAAAGTTCCCTAAAATAATGTTTACCAAACTTTATCCGCCTGTGTATTTTCTAATTACCATGTGCGTTATAATAGAAATAAATCTTGGAACTTGGATGAAATGATGTAATTCATCACATTAGCAAATTCTATAAATTTTCATTAAAAAATATCAAGTTTCTACGAATCATCAGCTTGACGAGAAGAGTGATCCGAAAAACTTTCTCCCCACCTGCATTGGAGAATATATTTAACGAGTCGAGAAGAAATCAGGTATCCGAAGAATGCAAATCTGCATGTAATGAAAGGCTCCAAAGTTGTGTGAATAGTGCTTCAAAAATTGTTGTAAAGCTGCCTGGTCGTCCACCTGATCGATGACGCTATCAACAGAGTTATGGCCTCTAGCGAGTGTGAGCAGACGACGAGGGTGGCGAGAGATGGCTGCTGGGCGCGGTGAATGGAGGGGGGGATAAATCAAGGCTTACAGAGGACTCAACATATGCACGCGGTTGAAAAGGGGGGGGGGGAGAATTCTCAGAAAGAAATAAGGGGACAGAATACAAAGAGGCTCGGCACAAGGGGAGATGAGAGGCGTACTTTTGGACATGGTTGATTGAGAAATGTCTGTTGTGTGCAATGGTTCAATAATTAGTCTTGTAATTTTTTTTTCTCAACATATGCACGCGGTTGAAAAGGGGGGGGGGGAGAATTCTCAGAAAGAAATAAGGGGACGGAATACAAAGAGGCTCGGCACAAGGGGAGATGAGAGGCGTACTTTTGGACATGTTTGATTGAGAAATGTCTGTTGTGTGCAATGGTTCAATAATTAGTCTTGTAATTTTTTTTATTTTTTAATTAAAATTGGCTTATTTAATTTCTTTGGGAGACTGAGAATAAAGCTCGCCAATGATTGATTTTTCTTTATTTCAGAGAAGTTAAAGTGGTTCTCAAAATCACACGTCATCGATCTTTGGTGTTTGCTGTAACCCGGCAAATAATGTGATACCTCCGTTTGAAAGTGACGGTAACCCCTGTATTTAGTGTACGCCAATGCAGGCAATACGGATCAGTGCAGATCACAATTCATTATTTCACTGGTTCTCAAATAAAATGCAGAAGGAGCCCTGAATGTTCATGACGTGTTCGTGTTTTGTGGCTGCGTGTTTGGGAGCTGAGAATAGTTGTGTCACTGTTGCTAGGCGCTTTGCATTTTCTGACGTATTTGGGTTTGGGAAATGACGTGTTGAATTATATGGTTTATCAGAAGTCATACAGTGGTAATAGTAATAACGTAGTAGCAATAGAGTAGTACTAATGGAGTAGTAATAACAGAGTTGTAGGGATGAAAGAAGACACTATGTTAATTCTTAAAGAGTCATATATAAATTCATTCTTTATGGATTAGTTGAACTATTATCCATAGAAAACAAAAAGCTATTTGGCTTTTTATCCACCATTAACAGTTCGTAACATCGAAAAATCCTTTTTTGTTATGTGAACATCATTTGAAATAAAAAAAAACAAGCAAAAAAAAAAAAAAACCAATAAACAAACAACAACAAACCAAGAACATTATTTAGAGCAGCAGATCTCAACTTATGGGTCGAGACCCTTACACAAGCGTCGCCTAGGACCATCGGAAAACTTGTTTTTATAGCCATTTTAATGTTTTAGCTACTGTTTTTATAGTCATTTTTCACATTGTAGTTACTATTCTAGTGTCTCTGGTTTTTCATTTTTATTTTACTTTAGCAGTTTAAATAGTTTACATATTTTTAATAATTGTAAAGCGCTTAGAGCTGTCAGGTAAGCGCTGTACAAAAATGCCTAAATAATAATAATAATAATAAAACACATATTTATGAAGTGGCAACAAACATAGTTTTATGGTTGGAGGTCACCACAACTTGATGAACTGTATTAAAGGGTTATCGGAAATTTTATCGAAAGAAATTTCGTCGACGGTCAATTGATCGACGGAAATTTGATCGAACGGAAATTTGTTTGAAAATTTTTTTCCGTTCACGCGTTAAAATTTTCGTCAAATTTCTTTTTGAAAGCATTATACTCTAAAGTAAAACAAAATAATGCGTTCATTGAACGCATTATACTCTAAAGTAAAACAAAATAATGCGTTCAAAAAAAAAGTTTAAAGCAAAATTTTAACGTAAAAACTGAAGAAAAAAAAGGTTCGACCAAATTTCCGTTCGATCAAATTACTGTCGATCAATTTACCGTCGATGAAATTTCTTTCTATCAAATTTCAGGATGCAGTATTATCTCTATTAAAGGGTCACGGCATTAGGAAGGTTGAGAGCCACTGATCTAGATTTTTTAAAATTTTTTTATATTGCCAAAACGTTTGCCATCAAAACGAAGGACTCCTTGATACTACATTTATTGAAACAACAGATCCGCTATGTTGGCGGAAAGGTGGTATGGTTTTAACATTCACGCGATTGACCATTGGTCAGTGGTTCTTTAGGACTTAAGTTAAAACGGTAGCAGTATTTTTATATAATCTTAAAATCATGCTCCATCATCTTGACCAACATTCAGCGTAACAAATCATCTTTAACCAAAACAAATTTTAACAAAATCCTATACAATTTGAATTGATGATCAATAACCTAAAAATCCTCTCCCGTGAACTTCAAAATTATAACAAAATATCATAAATCATAATAAATCCGCACGAGCGCTCATAAATCACCTTAAATAATCTTAAATCAAGATAAGCCATCATTACTCTTCATTAAAAAATAATTAAATTACGTTTCAAATTCTCACAATTCATCATTTTTAATTTAACTTAAACACACAACACACACATACACACACACACATGTTGTATTTATAGAACTTGATATGTGCTGCACAATGTCTTTTTTTCCCCTTCTTCTTTGAGCCAGTATAATTATCGAAACTTGGTAGAAATTCTCATTGCCACTTTGATGCGGTTCTCATTGAGTTCATTCGGATATTCAAATAAACATTAATCTGGTGACAGATTCTGTGACAAGATTTCACAACAAATTGTTCCTGCCCCTTTTTTATGTTGTATTCTGTATTATTTTTTAGATTAATATATATATTAAGAGCCCATCCAAGGGGCGTAGCTAGAGGGTTTGGCGCCCGGGAACAAGATTCATTTTTAAAGCACCCCCCTTTCTTTTTTCAACTCTCAAACCCAATATGCTCATAAAATAAAATAATATCAAAGCAAAATTTGTCACCTCTAACTAGTCTGGTGCCCAGGGACATCAGTCCCCGCTGTCCAACCTTAGCTACGCCTCTGGCCCATCCTATTAAATAATTTTTTTAAATATAAAAAAATAATAAAAAATACAACATAAAAAAAAGGGCAGGAACAATTTGTTGTGAAATATTGTCACAGAATATGTCACCAGATTAATGTTTATTTGAATATCCGACGCCACTCTCTTCATTGGCTCCCTATACAGGCACGCATTGGCTACAAGTTGTCTGTTATCTGTCACAACTTTTTCTCGGATTCCTGCCCTTATAATCTAATCGAACTGCTTTCTGTCTCTTCACCCCTTCGACAGCTTCGCTCCTCCGCAGACACGCGTATTCTGTCCGTTCCCCAAGACACACACTAAAACAGATGGTGAACGATCTTTTTCTTTCTGCGCCCGAAAACAATGGAATTTTTGGCCACTACACATCCGCAATATACCAACCATCCTGGCCTTCAAAACTGCACTCAAAACACATCTCTTTAAACTATACTAGCTTGACTGATTCCCCTCCTCTGACCGATAAACGATTCTGCTGGCTGAAGTCCATGGTTTGCCATGTAAAAGTTCTGGGCTGGGGTGGGTGAATATACATTTGTTTTTGTTGTTTTGGTTACACGCTGTTCTTTATTTCATAAATGTATTTTATTTTAATGTCATGATTATGTCTCTTTTGCTAATAGTTTTATGTACAGTGCGTTGAGCCCAGCCCTAGGCTGGTGTACCACGCTATATACGACCACTCATTATTATGATTATTATACACTTAAAACCCGCAAAAGTGCCGCCGTGGCATTCACCACCGTAACACCCACCTGGTGTGCCGCCCTTTGAAAAGCGCAAGTTTAACTGCAAGAACGTGATTCTGATCAAAGCATGTTGATAAACTTGGACATTGGTTCAATTATTGGAACGCCTTTAAACTTTCCTCAGGCATACGTCACAGGACACACGCAGGTGTAAATGTGTTTACGCGAGAACTGACTCAACGTGTCCTACTTACGTGAAAGCCATGGGGCCGAGCCGCTAACAATGGTCAACGCAGCACAATTTCACTCCAAAATCTTAAACAGACGTGAGAGTGAGGATCGTCTGTTATAGTTTCGTAAGCTCAATGATCACGTTGCAGAGTTCATTTTACCCCAGACAACAGCGACAACGTACCAGAGATGAAAGGTTTAATCAAGCCAGCATGTGTTGTTGCAACGATTCATTTAAAAGAAGCAGTCGTGGTTTAATCTCACCGTAAGAGCGAACATAGATCAGATAACTTGTACGTTTTGTTGAAAAGGACTCCATCAGAGAACAACATTATGTAGTTTCAATCAGCGTCCACAGCAGGATATTGATGATAATACAGTTTTCAAGTGACGGATAATTTTGTTTAAACTTACGCCCAAATGGAATATTGGGTTAAACATTTACACCGAGTTCTCTGGTTGGACAAGATGGGCCAGAGGCGTAGCTAATGTTGGGCAAAATGGGCCAGAGGCGTAGCTCTGGTTTGACAGGATGGGCCAGAGGCGTAGCTAAGGTTGGACAGGACGGGCCAGAGGGGTAGCTAAGGTTGGACAGGATGGGCCAGAGGCGTAGCTATGGTTGGACATGATGGGCCAGAGGCGTAGCTAAGCTTGGACAGGATGGGCCAGAGACGTAGCTAAGGTTGGGCAGGATGGGCCAGAGGCGTAGCTCTGGTTGGACAGGATGGGCCAGAGGCGTAGCTAAGGTTGGACAGGACGTGCCAGAGGCGTAGCTAAGGTTGGGCAGGATGGGCCAGAGGCGTAGCTAAGGTTGGACAGGATGGGCCAGAGGCGTAGCTCTGGTTGGACAGGATGGGCCAGAGGCGTAGCTCTGGTTGGACAGGATGGGCCAGAGGCGTAGCTAAGGTTGGACAGGATGGGCCAGAGGCGTAGCTCAGGTAGGGCAGGATAGGCCAGAGGCGTAGCTCTGGTTGGACAGGATGGGCCAGAGGCGTAGCTAAGGTTGGACAGGATGGGCCAGAGGCGTAGCTAAGGTTGGACAGGATGGGCCAGAGGCGTAGCTAAGGTTGGGCAGGGGGGGACTGGTCTTGCTTGGATGACTAATAACGAACTTGGAGTTGTTTGTTTAAATATTGAACCAAATATAAAACAGCTCAGGTGAGGCAAATTAAATTATGTCACAATGTAAATAATAAGTAATACATAAAGCACATGGATTTCAAAAAAAAAATTGACTCAATTTATTTGGTCTAGGTTTTTTTTAATGGTACTTTTTCTCTTTAATAATTAAGAGCTTTAATAATATCTTTTTTCCCTTTCTCCCCCCGGGCTGAGGGGGGGCGGGTGTTACAATGAATAAATATACTTTGTTATGAAGTCAGTATAAATAACCTAAAGCACAGTCCAGCAAAAACATATCCAGCACACCAGGTGGATTGGACTCTTTAACTTTGGATGGTAACACATCAAAGAGAATGCAATTCTGAATTTACAACCTGGAGATGGAGTCCAGGAGGCGGATAACATTGGTACAATCAAACATTTCGACGACTCCTGCAACGTCATTTGTGCCAAGCTGTACCATCCACATAATGTTCCATTTGGTTATCCAGCAGTTTGGAGAGAGTCGATTTGCTCTTGGGAACCAGCTTATGATCATAGAAGAATAATGCCAGGCCTTGTGGATGTTCGTCCTGCGAAGTCTTCACCTTCGTGACACTGTGACGGACGGATGCCAGCAAAGTAACCTAAGGGTAGACATACCTTTAGCAAATCAAAACTCAAAATCCAATATATGAGAAGAAAATCAACGGTCTTGCTATTGTGTGCCACGGCATTCATGCCTTCTGGAAGTGTTCAGTTCCAGGTGTAGAGTGTTCAGTTACAGGTGTAGAGTGTCCAATTCCAGGTGTAGAGTGTCCAATTCTAGGTGTAGAGTGTTCAGTTCCAGGCGTAGAGTGTTCAGTTCCAGGCGTTGAGTGTTCAGTTCCAGGTGTAGAGTGTTCAGTTCCAGGTGTAGAGTGTTCAGATCCAGGTGTAGAGTGTTCAGTTCCAGGTGTTGAGTGTTCAGGTCCAGGTTCAGATGTAAGGTGTTCCGTTCCTGGTCCAGGTGTAGAGTGTGAGGGTTAAAGTATAACGTGTGAGAAGCGCGTGCAAAAACTGTGGCCAGCACTAATTTACGTCCTGATACAATGTCCCAATTCACCTTCAACCAATTGAAATCATACATCGTCGAAATCATCTTAAATCTCATCACTGCATTTAAAGAATTGTTTCAATTGAAGGGACCTGTGCATCCACTTTTCAGTTACGCCCCTTCCTTGACGTCGATCGATGTTCTTTGAATTCAGTTTCTTTCAGCCATCTTTCGGGGAGGGCACCTCTCAGGGAGGGCCCCTCCCCTCCCCACATCTTTAAAGTCAAAATATCAAAATGTGTTCAACAATATATATAAAAAATATATTTTTTATTAAAAATTTAAAATTGTAATTTTTTAACAGTTATAAAAAGCATAGTAACTGTTGCCTTTAACAGATTACAATTAGTGGAACCTACAAGATATCGCTAGGCTCGGTACAGTTGATGATCCCCATAACTAAAGCTAATCTTGTTACAGTATTCGGTTAGAAATATCCTAAGGTCCCTCCAGTCTTACTTCTTATTGTCCGCATACATATATCGCTATTTTTATATCTTTTTTAAAATTGTTTTTTGAAACTTCACAAGTTTAAAGACTTAAATGATACTGTAATAAATTACATTTACGTACCTATAAAAGTCTACAATTTTATTAATAGTTAGTCAAGTATCAAACATGTGCAGTCTGTTTCCAACGTATGTATGGATGTATGTATGGCATCTTTCCGTCTGTGGGAGACGATAGATTATCGTTATTGCTTGCAGCTCTTGGTGTGGCTGGTAAGACCAATCCTCGAATAGCAGTCTCTGTTACATTTCCCACACTCGAATGCGGTGGAGCAGTATTTACCGGCCTTCCTCCTCGCTCTTTTTGCAGCTGTTTCCGCCGTGTTTTGATCCTCGGCATGTCGTGATCCTGCCTTCACGATGCCCCGCCATGAGGATCGATCCTCTGCCAACTCCTCCCAGTTTGAGATGTCGATGTTAGAGGACTTCATGCCTCTTTTGCATATGTCTAAGTATCTCAGACGAGGCCGTCCAACTGACCTTTTCCCTGTCGCCAGCTCGCTGTATAGCACGTCCCTTGGTATGCGACCAGATTGCATTCGCTTGACGTGTCCAAGTCAGCGGAGGCGTCTTTGGATTAACATGGCTTGGACGCTACACATGTTTGTTTGGGACAGGACATCCGTGTTGCGGACTTTGTCTTGCCATTTAATGTCAAGGATGTGGCGCAGGCATACTAGGTGGAAGCCATTGAGCCTTCTTTCGTGTTTAGAGTATGTGGTCCACGACTCGCATCCATACAGAAGTGTGCTCAGTACGCAGGCCTGGTACACCTGCAGCTTAGTTCTTGTTGTTAGTTTGGCGTTTGACCAGACTCTTTTCTTCAGTCTGGCCATAACAGTTGCGGCCTTCCCTATCCTCCCACTTATCTCATCATCCATTGAGAGGGTGCTCGATATGTTGGATCCCAGATATGTGAATCTGTCAACAGTATCCAAGTGGTAGTCGTCGATGGCGATAGTGGGGAGGGAGTCAGCGCCCTGTGCCATAATTTTCCAACGTAGAGTTCCTCGTAAGAGCATAGCTGTTAAAGTAAGGATAGGTGTTCATGATACATTGTGTGATGGCAGCGTGCTTTTTTTCCCATTCTAATTTAGAATTAAAAGGGCGCATACAAATAGTGCACATACAAATGCTGCACATAAAAATAGTGCACATACAAATAGTGCACGTTTCATCAATTGTTATTATACCGAAAGTGTTTTTGTTTTCTTTGAATGTGCTACTTTTATTACAAAGTTTGCTGAATAACAATTTTAATTTTTTTTTTTTTTTTTATTTTTTTTTTTTTTTTGAAAAGATTACACTGATGGCATCATCTCACCTCGCGAATTTTTTTTTCAAATGTGTCTAACTTTCAAAAGAAATCTCCGGAGCATTTTTTTTTTTTTTTTGTATGTGTTTATTTTATTACAAAGTTTGATGAATAAAAATTTTAATTTTTTTTTTTTTTTTTATTTATTTTTTTTTTTTAAAATCCTTAGCCTATATTTGGTATTATTAACTTCCCAACGGCTTTTCTCTTTTTAATATCAGAATAATAATAAAAATAAAACTGTCCTATCGATTTGCACACCCCATTTATATTATTTTTTATTTAAGATGAGAATCCAGTAGAAAGCTAAGAATTTTTTTTTGTGTGCACTAGCATTTCCATTATAATGCCAACTTCATTTTTTTGGTACTGTGATTTAGAAGAAAAAAAAATTCCTAATTCGTCAATTTAAAATTGATTTTGAGGATTTTTAAAATATTATTTTGAGTGTAGTGAGTAGGCAATTTGTTATTTATCTGAAAAAAGTTATAGTAGTTTGAACTTCCAAATAAAAATTTCAATCTACTGACTATTGGGAAATGTATACTTCATTTGTATACCTTTTCCCACACGTTCAAACCACACGTTAATAAATATGTAATGTCTTTTGTAAATAGCTCATGTCTTCTTTAAATATTTATGCCGTTCATGCACGGTTTCTATAGATGGCCAGCTTTCAAAAACCCAGACAAATGTACAGACCTTTCTAATTAACTGGTACTTTCTTTTTTAAAACTCTGGTCAAATTTGGAAATCTTTAGAAAAGAAAGTCTAAATGTTACAAGTTAGTTTTATCCTACTCGCGTTCAGCATAAAAATTTATGTTTGCAATGCTTTTTAGAGATGGAACCGTTTTCAATTTAATTTTTAAAAAAATAATTCTTTTATTAATTAACCTCTCCCCAAGAATAATGTAAATAAAAAATAAGAGTGACATTTATATTTTTAGTAATATTTTTTGGGTCTATAACACAAGCAGGTCAAGCACTTCTAGTCTTGTGCTGGGCGCACACGATGGTTCTAAGGTTATGTGACGCCTACTGGTTTAACTAGGAGCTCCTCTATTGTTCTCCAATTAAGCGTTGAATGTTGCAAAATTAAATTCAGATATGTGATAAAATGCATTCTTATATATTTAAGTTTATCAAAAATGTTCTGTGGACTATAAAGTTTTAAGAGGCGAGATTAAACCAGGGCAAAAGCGTATATTCAAGGGTGACAAATCTGGAATGAACTTTGGGCTCGTCCCAACCTAACTTTGGGCACGTCCCACCCTAAGTTTGGGCACGTCCCACCCTAAGTTGAAAATGTCACCTCAAAATTGTCTGAAAGATACAACAAATTCAAGTATGCCCCTAATTGAACCCCAACATTTTGAATTAGCCCGACATTCTTTAGCCCTTTACATTTCTGCAGCCCCTTCCGTCGTGACGATTAATGTTACAGTATGGGTTAATTCTAAACTTGTGCGAAATGATTACCCAGGGGCAAACCACAAACGGAGTGAAATCAGTAAATGTATGTCCCTGGGTGCCATAATGCCGCCTTTAAAACCTAACAAATGTCCTTTCCAGTTCAAAAAGTATAATAGAAATATTGAATTTAAGTATACTAAAAAATACACCACTGTATTTTGAAATGATTAAAAATTTTCGGGTGCAGGCTCCTCAAACCCTCCCACAGATCAAGATTAATTAACACCCTCGATTTTCGACCTACTTCCCGATGAATATGATCGCCGATTTTGGTATCGATATATACACTACCTAGTGGCGTAGCAACTGTTTGGGCCATCATGGGCGGAAAAACATTTTCGCCGCACTCCCTGTCACGAACAAACTCTGCAGTTGTCCTAGAAATGTCCCACTTGATATAAAGAAAAGTGATACGTGGGTTGACCACCCCATCCACCCTATTTCGATGCCACTTGCCGGGGCGTATCTAGAGTGTTTAGCGTCAGAGGTAATACATTTTTACGCCTCTACCCCCCCCCCCGCCCTTTTTCAACGCTAAACCATCTATTTTAAACCATTAAATACCATCAATGCCCATTTTCCCCCGCCTAGTCTGGCGCCCCAGGACTTATGACCCATCTGCCACCCGTTAGCTACGTTTCGGGCCACTGGCAACCGGCACTGCCCCCCCCCC
>CAXITT010000236.1:154578-243255 GCA_964033795.1 Lymnaea stagnalis | reverse complement strand
AAAACTTTTCCAGGAACAAAAAAAAAAAAAAACCCCCCGCCCCCCGGGGGGGGGGGGGGGGGCACCCCGACCCTCCTTTCTTACTCCATTCACAGGAAATGTATCTATAAACTCAACTGTATGTGCTTAGAGACGAAATATAGGAACAAGGAATGCTAAACTTGAAACTTCTATTGTGAGAAATTAATCTCCTATTTTAAATTTTATGGCTGCTTCAAACAGTTCCTTACAAAGAACGATACCATAGAGAAATACAATAACACAAGTACGACACCCAAAACAGTACCAATTACAATTAATGAGATTTTAATTTAGTAATAATACAATTATAAAACAAACAAAAAATACAATTACAAATCATCAACTTACAGAGTATGGTAGATCTGGTACCGGTACACAATTATTACAATGTGCCAATGAATAATGATGAATAGTCAATGTGAATGAACACATGTAAGCACACAAAGAATAATACACGTCTCGTCAAGTTAACAATATCTATCAATCTATCTGAGTCTCTCCTCTCTCTGTGCATGTCAATCCTTTATATATGTGGGTCTACGGACGCGTAAGCCCTGCCTTCCAGAAGCTACTCAGCATTTGTTTACATTTCTAGAACACGCACAAATATTCTACAAAATACTAGGAGACAGTCTAACTCTGTTTATTTGGAAAGGCGTAAGTAAATAAGATACTTCAAACGAATAGGCCACGCCCATCTATGGACGTAGCCTTTGCTAGGGTTCAAGCAAAGTTCAAGCACGGGAAAAAGTGTCATACATAACAGGCAGGTTTTCACAAGAGCAGGGTAACACAACATCAGGCTGACACAGTTAAGGCCCATGGGGAAGCCCGGATCGAGTCTCACCTTGATTCTACCGCACTGGGTGACATGCACTTAAGTGACGTCACTGAGCACATCATAAAATGGGAACTAGGCTAAATGCCGCAGAAAAGACGGGACATAAGCGTATGCTACCTGCGAGGCACTAGTAAACACAACATGTTGCTAAGTT
The DNA here is from genome assembly GCA_964033795.1 of Lymnaea stagnalis. NCBI lineage: Eukaryota > Metazoa > Mollusca > Gastropoda > Lymnaeidae > Lymnaea > Lymnaea stagnalis. Next base: position 242,239 of record CAXITT010000236.1, on the reverse strand, counting down.
TCTATACTACACAAGTCAGCCGCAGTGTTGACAGTAAATTGTTTTGTAAAAAATAAATGATGAAAACGCTTTTAATAAATATTTAATAATACGTTTGATGTCACTTTACCCACAGATTTTCATATTTAACAAATTGGGAGTAATTACCCCTTTCTGACTAACCTTCGCTTAAATTACAGTTTGGATACGACTCATGTGAGCATTTTTTTTTTTTTTTTTGGTTAACAAAATGAAGTTTGGATACGATTTATTTGAGTTTTTTTTTTTTTTTTTTTTGGTTAACAAAATGTATAGGATTGTCTGACCATCCTGTTAGCCCCACTTGTTAAGCTTTACCAGGAACTCTGAATAGGCAGACAAGACATGTCGAGGTGACCCGTGAAGGACTGCGTTCGCGCTGTGTAAAGGAAATGGTAAATTAAGGTATCTGGAAGCTTGAATTATAAAGAAAGGACAATAAGAGAAGAGCGTTTCGGCTAAGAGCCTTCCTCAGCAGACAGGACAGATGAAAATACGACAAGAAAATCCCTTTACCTGTTAGGTAGAGTTGCTTAAGTTTGTGATTTGGAACCTAATGAATCAATAACACTTGTTAATGGCCACAAGCTATACCACGTATATAATATATATAATGTCTCAGGGCTGTCAAATAACATTTGCTAATTGAGTTTTGTAAAAATGGTTTATTTATTTTCCACATAAAGAATGTCGTTTTTATCTAGTTATTTATTATTTATATTTTATTTTTTAACATAATAATTTTTAAAAGTGAACACTCTTCTTTTACCGGATATTATGCTAGGCAAGGCGAACAGATTAAGGAACAGTAAAGTAGGTCAACTTACGTCAAACCCTTCCCAGTTTATCACTCCCTCGTCGGGTCCAGGATGTTTTGGGGAAACGGTTAAGTAACACTCAACGAGTGGTCTCAGAGTGCTTATAAATGCATTCCACAAACAAAAGCCGTGGATAGTTTTAGCTATTTCCAAAATACAAGCAGCAGACCAGGCTGAAGGGAAGGAGTACCACCGTCAACAGTTTCGAGATACTGTAAGTGCTCTTTTGTAGAGTATTAGAAACTGTAAGTGCTCTGTAGAGTATTAGAAACTGTAAGTGCTCTGTAGAGTATTAGAAACTGTAAGTGCTCTGTAGTGTATTAGAAACTTTAAGTGCTCTGTAGAGTATTAGAAACTGTAAGGGGTCTGTAAAGTATTAGAACCTGTAAGGCAAGGCGGTTAGTACCCAGAGACTCTAAAAATGTGCGCTCAGGAGAAAGAGAACTATACTTTTAACAATGCGAGTAACGATATATTAACTTTGAAAGATCGCTAGCTTTCATTCAGTTTAAAACAGTAATTGGTTTAATTAGTAATTAGTATTTCAGATCAATACATCTGCCAAGCCATTATGAATATCACTTGGAATAGCGAGCGTTTGAGATCGCCCGTATCTATCACAGCTTAGATCTCATTCAAAAGTGAAATGGTTAGCTTCTTACGGGTCATTGTTTTTATCGCTAATTTTAAATTTTGGAAGTTAACTGTCAATTGTTAGACATTGAATATCTAACTTTGAAATTGCTTTTAAAAATACTTTATAAAACCAGTTGTTTATTTTTTAAGGAGTGACCACTATGGAGAGGAGTGAACTTGACCTGTTCATTAACTTTGTAGGCTCCTTTCACCCCTCCATTAAAATCACATCTCTTATCTCTGAGACCTCAGTCAATTTCTTAGACATTACAGTCACTCTTCACAAAGACACCCTACACACCTCTGCCTACTTTAAGCCCACTGACAGCCATAGCTATCTACTCTACTCTTCATCCCACCCTAAATCCTGTAAGGACTCTATTCCTTTCTCTCAATTACTTCGTCTTCGTCGACTTTGTCGGTCGGATGAGGACTTTTGGGACAAGGCACTTGAAATGATAGACTTTTTCCGGTGTAGGTCTTACCCGGAGACAGTACTTTCATCAGCCCTCCAAAGGGTTAAGAATATTACACGTGCTGATGCCTTCAGACCACGTCTGAGCGACAATGTTGACAGGACAAAACTCATTTTAACTTATCACCCTCACAATCTGATTGCTAAACGTGTTTTCCTTAAACATCGATCTATACTACTCGCAGACACCGACACACGAGAAATTTTCTCTTCCCCACCTCTCATTGTTTTCAGACGGGATAAAAATCTGAGAGACCTGCTTGTACGCAGTCGTATCAATGCTCCCCCCTCCCACTTTGGGACCAAGCCGTGTGGACGCAGTCGTTGCAACACGTGCCCTTTTGTCGTCCAGACTGAACGCATACGTTTCCCCAAGGGCAGTTTTCAGATACGCGACGGTTTCCTCTGTACAAGCCGCAACGTTATCTACGCCATTGTCTGCACCCGCTGTCAGATGACATACATAGGGGAGACTGGACGCCGTCTCTCGGACAGGTGTACCGAACACCTCCGAAACATTACACAAGATAAACAGTGTCCCGTCTCCAAACACTTCAATAGTAGCGACCACCGGGGCAAGGCGGACTTTTCAATAAGTGCGATTGTGGCCAGCACTAACACCGCCAGCCGGGTCAATTTGGAACACAGACTTATCCTGACTTACGGCACTTTGACGCCAGATGGGATTAATGTTATGTCTCTGTTCACAGCTTGACCCTAGCTCCGCCCCTCCACGTTCTGACCTATCACAGTGAACATTTTTCTCCCCCCTTTTTTTCGCCGCTGCTTATTTAAACTCTCACTCATTTTCCTTCTGCCACACTTCTATTGCTGCCCACAGATACTACTTACCAGCTAAGTGCTATTTCTTATTTTTATACCGTTTTTTCTGTTGTTTTGTTCGTTGACGAAAGCTTTCTGCCAACACGTTCGCTGTTTTGTTGCGTTTATTTTTTCAGGTTTAACCCTACTCTGTTTTACTCATTTTATTTTGTACTAACCTGATTGCAGTCTCTCCCCTTATTACCCCTTATTTTTTAAAATTACCATACCTCCGTTTTAAGGAGACCGTTACAACAATGCAATATTGCATAAATAAGATAGTTTAAAAAAATTAAAGCCTTGCATTTAGTTATTAAATGGGTTCAAATAAACAAACTTTGTTTTTTCAAGAAATGGACTAAATTATTTCAATATTGAAACCATCGACATATATACAGCAGTATAGCATGCTTTTATGTGAAACTGAAAGTTCTGGTTCTGGTAGTGTTCGTTGCTGCATCCATATACTGGCATATGTGCAACGGTTGGGGAGGCAATGTAGCAATCCTAACAGCTCCTAGCAGATGCCAGGGCAGCCTTGAAACTTTCAATTGATGTCGAGTCCACGGCGGCACTGTCCCGGTGGTTCCACCAGGGCAGCCTTGAAGCTTTCGATTGATGTCGAGTCTACGGCGGCATTGTCCCGGCGGTTCCACCAGGGCAGCCTTGAAGCTTTCGATTTATGTCGAGTCCATGGCGGCACTGTCCCGGTGGTTCCAAGCGATTATTGTCCCTGGAAAGCAGTGTTTCTTTCAGACATTTCCCCCGGGGGAGGGGGTTTGGGGCATTTCAAATTTTTGGGTGTGGGGGTGGCTGTGCCATTTGCCAGTGGCCAGAGGTGTAGCTAAGGGGTGGCAGATGGGGCAAAAGTCACGGGGCACCAGTCTAGCGGGGAGGGGGCAAAATGGGCTTTTATGGTATATAATGGTTGAAAATAATGAATTTCAGAGTTAAAAAAGGGGGGGTGGGCGTAAAAATGAATCTTGTGCCTTGACGCCAAACACTGTTGATACACACCTTCTAGTGGCGTCAAAATTAGGTGGATGGGGTGGTCCATCCAGATGTCACTTTTTCTTTATATGCTGGTGTGACATTTTCGAGCAACTGCAGTTTGTATCTTGAAAAGAACTACGGCAAAATATTTTCCCGCGCCATGGCGGGAATAGTAGCTTCATTAATAGGCAGTGTATTTATCGATGTCAAAATCGGAAGGCATTTTCATTGAGGGCGTCGATGAATCTTGATCGATGGAGGGATCTCAGAAATGTTTTGATTATATCAAGGTCAAGAGGTGTATTTTTGAGTTTAGCTGAATTCAATGCTTTTATTTTACTTTTATTATAATCAACCCACTACTGTACAATTGATCAGCGTGAGGGAAGGAGTGCAGACATTTCGGACGGGGAGGCCCAAAATTAGCAATAATAATGATCAAAGACTTCTTACATTCCACACCAGTGAGACGTCAACTATATTCCTTCTACTTGTGTCACCCTTGAACGACACACTCAGTTACATAAACGTATAAATAAAATTTGGCAAGAAGAGAAAATTCCAACAGAAGGAGAAACAGCATTAATAACCCCATTACACAAGAAAGGCTCCAAACTTCAGTGGGAAAAACTACAGAGGAATCTAATCTCCTTATGAAATGTTTCATACAAAATACTGACGAAGCTAACTGCCAAAAGACTAAAACCGTAGCCTGCAGATATACTAGGTAATTACCAATGTGGATTCAGGCAAAACAAAGCAACAAATGATCAACTTTGTATCATTAGATGCCCAGTAGAGAAATGTTATGAATATACTATCCCAGTACACCAACTCTATGTGGAATATAAAATGGCCTATGACAGCATCAAAAGAAAATACCTCTTTGAGACTCTGCACGAGTTTGGCACACCCAACAAACTGACCAGACTGATATATGTAATATTGAAAAACTCAAAAAAACAAAATCAAGGTTCAAGAAGAATATTCAAGGGAATCTTAGATTAGACAAGGCCTAAGACAAGATACTCCCTGTCTTGTATGCTATTTAACTTAACATTAGAGAGAGTCATAAGAAGCGTGCATATTGACACCCGAGGAACAACAACAGGATACTTTCTGAGGGAAACCCAAGACCCACAACCAATAGGCACTCTCTACAATCAACCCCTTAAGTATCTTGCATATGCTGATGACATAGCACTGTTACGAAAAAGTATTAAAGTCATATCAAAATCCTTTATTGAATTAGAAGATGCATCACTACAAGCAGGGCTGGAAGTTAACAACCAAAAAATAAATACATGACTATGATAAGAGAAGAAGAACAAACAGATGAAGCAATTAAAATTAGAAATTAAAAAAAAAAAAGTGAATCAATTCAAATACCTAGGATCCTTATAACTAAATGAAAGAAACAAATTACTAGCAGAAATAAAAGAAAGAATATCAGCCTGAAACAGGGCATACGTCAGTAGTCAGAAAATACTCAAAAGTAAAAACATTACAAGAGAAACAAAGAAAACTATTAATAAAAAAAGTGATCAGACCAGGTGTAACATATGCAAGTGAAACTTGAACCCTAACAAAACAGCAGAAAACATATTTAAACACGTGGGAGAGAAAAGTTATCAGGAAAATATATGGACTAACAAAGGATGAATATGGATGGACAATACGAACCAACCATGAATTATAGTCCACATTAGGATCCACGTTAATAGAAATAACAAAGGACAGGCTATTCTTGGCAGGACACTTAGAGAAAATGCCATATACAGAGGAGTTAAGAGGGTGCATCACCAAAACCCCAGAGGAAAATGGCTCAAAGGGAGACCTTTGATGATGTGGAATGGATGTGGAAAAAAAATCTACAACAACGATGCAGTGTTCCTCAGATATTTAGGGCTTTAAATATGTGATGAGGATATTTTCTTAATTATCATCCTTCAATGCAGGGTGGAATGACCTGCTTGTGTTAGGCAAAAAAAATATTTGTACAGTACTAAAAATAGTATTATGGCATTTATTTTTATTTATGAATTTTTTTAAATTTTTTTTTTTTTTTTGGTTTTTTAACTTTAATTTTCCGTCCTACATTTGCTTCTAGATTAGGGTGAACTGGAAAAAAAACGGTCCACTTTGAAGGACGGTTGGGGGGGGGGGAGGTTGTCAGGGGGGAGATAGCTACTTAATTAATAAATAAATGTTCAAGACACAACGAAATCAATCAAAAGGTTTCCATCACTAAAAAGCACCGACAAACATTATTTCATCTGCTCAATGCAACTGGACAAAAAACTGACTTATTTTTAATTAGACTAAATTTTTCCAAATTTTATTTAGAAGTAAAAAGATACAAAAACAACAGCCTGTTAATTAGAAAGTCGTGAAAACATGTCATTTTTATAAATCGTATGAGAACGGCGCGTAACTATTTTAAGAAGCCATGAGTTGGTTACAAAGACATTATGTATTTATAATGTTTGATTTTATCTAAGAAAATCGTATGCCATTAATAAATTATATATTTCCCAATATTCAGTCGACTGAAATGTTTATTTGTAATTTCAAAATACTAGAACTTTGTTTCAAATAATTTACAAATTGCCTCTTAGATATACTTAAAAACACGTTTTAAAAAAAAACAACAAATCCACAGAATTTATTTTACATTGAAAAAATTTGGAATAAGATTTTTTGTTCTAAAACTAGTTCTTACATTTTTTTTAAATAAATAGAATTAACAATCGAAATGCTAGTTAAGAGAAGTCTATACCTTCTTTCAACTTTCTGATTCCCATCTATAAACATTTTTTTTTTAAATCGAGCCAACAGTTGGGACATTGTAAATATAGGCTTTGTATTTTTTAAACCTCTGCTATGCAGGAAACATTGTTACTAAAGTAGCACATTAGAAAAAAACACAAACGCTTTCCATTTAATAATTGATGAAATGTGCACTCTTGTATCTCCCTTTAAATTCTTAATTTAAAAAAAAATATATCATTTTTAAAAGTTTACATTTTAATATAACTCAAGACACATGGAATCGATTAAAGGTCTTTATTTTTAAAAGCCTAATGCCACCATACAATTTATAATGTACACCAATCCCCACTTGACACGTCATTCTTTTATAATGAAATCTAATTTGAAAATAGATTGCGCATGTTCGATACTATCTCCCCTACCCTTATTTTTATTCATTTATCCAAACATGGACAATGAGAGATTAAAGAGTGTAGACTCCAGATTTACTTTGTCACTTTAAAAAAAATATTTTTTTTAAAGGCATTGATATTCATCTTGACAAGAAATTTCAGTGACGCATTCCCATCTAAAAATAGTAAACTGGGTGATTGAAACATAAATAAATTATAATCTATTTTTTAGTAACAACACCACACCTTACGCGGCACATTGGGCGGTCGCCCACTTCGCCATCCCCTAACAACACCACACCTTACGCGGCACATTGGGCGGTCGCCCACTTCGCCATCCCCTAACAACACCACACCTTACACTTAACAAGTGAGTTAAGCCTTTCTATTTACAATACTGCCCCGCTGCATTTCTATAAAATAGGAAAAGCATTTTCTGACGCATGGGTGACACACATCCGGCACTTCAATATATTGACCAGGAGGAAAGGCACACCTGCAAACTTATTTTGTAGATCCTTTAAATTTTTAGCCAGTACTTTTTCAACGTAATTTTACCTGTGCGTGATATCAAGGACAGACATTGAGTTTCCTACCGACACACGCACTTTTTAAAATGAAAAGATGTGTCACCATTCAGGTTAAATTTTGAAGGTGTTGATTAAGTATTTTAAATTCAATGAAAGGAAGAAAAAAAAAACGAAGTTCTTAAAATTACTATTTGAGTCTACTCCCCGTTTGTGTAATTTGTTTCTTGAGATTACGAAAGAGGGTCTCAAGTTGTTATCGTCCTTAAGTCTGAAATTATCCATCGGGAAAAGGGGATATAGTTACGAATTACTTGTATTTGAATATTTTGACTCTTGATTGAAGATGCCCCAATTTTTACAGTCAATCGAATAGAAATATACTAGATATTTTATTTTGTTTTTCTCAACAGGTGTCCACCGATTCTCCTTTAAGTGGTGGTTGCAAATCAAATCAAATATCCTTAGCTTAAACCTGGTTCAAATGTTACATCAGAGAATTTGATACCACTTTTAGTCTCAAAACTTGAAGGGTAAAGCCATATAAGCAAGAGAGGTTTCTCAGCGTAGGACACAGAACAGCGGTTACCGTATCGATACACGGAAGTGACGTCAACCCTTCTACAAGAGTCTCACACCATGAGCGCAGAGTTAGTGAATGGTCAACCATATCATCCAGTGGATGGCGCCAAGGAAGATGTTGCAACGTTCGCGGTTGTTGAAATAGAACGAAACGATGCCAGGAATTCAACTCGAGAAGCTACACACACACTTCCGGTTTTGGTAAGATTTAACATCTGCCTTTTATTATATGAACACCGTGAATTCGATTATCATATATGTCATCAGGTGTAACGCGGATAGGAGAACTTGCTAATTTTTTCCGTTTCTTTTTAAAATTGTATTTATTTATTTTAAATTCACATTTTTTTTTTTTTTTTTTTTTTTTTTTTTAATTTTTTTTTTTTTTTTTTAAATTTTTTTTTTTTTTTTTTTTTTTTTTTGTGTAGAAATTCAATTTTTAAACATGAAATATTACGGCCATAAATTGAAATGAATAAAGACCCAAACTAGCATGTAAATCTATAAATGGATTAACAAATGATGCCGACTTACTCATGGCCTGCTGATTTGTTTTGTTATTCCTCTAATTAATTTCAATTCGTGCATTCCCTGAAGGTCAGACGTGTCCACTCTTCCGAGTTTTTACCTCGCCCCTTCACACGGACGGTTCAGTTGATCATCTGCTCATATCTCAGTGTGCTGTGTTGTTGCTTCTGTGGAGCTTTCGCTGCGGAAAAGGCAATGGCGGCCAAGTTGTCACGTGATAAGGGCATCTACATCGCAGCCAAGAAACATGCCAGAAGAGCTGCAATGTGCATAATAGCTGCAGTCATATCTGGTGCACTCATCGTGATCGTTGTCGGACTCGTCGTTGGTTTAACAGTACGAAGAAAATAAAAGATTTGAAAATTGCCTGCAGATCACTTTTTTAAGAAAGATAATCCAAAGGCTAATAGAAAGAGCACGTTGGATTAGTTTAATGAAGCTAAAACATTGTGGAAGATTTGTGTCAAAGGTTTGTGTCAAAGATTTGTGTCAAAGGTTTGTGTAAAAGGTTTGTGTCAAAGGTTTGTGTCAAAGGTTTGTGTCAAAGGTTTGTGTCAAATGTTTCTGTCAAAGATTTGTGTCAAAGGTTTATGGGTTGGAGGTACGAGTCGGAATCCCTGGATTAAGCTTTGGTTTTAATTTGTGCCGATTCTTCCACTTCCCTTAGACATGGCTAACACTGTAAGGCGCACACAGGGCAACTTTAACTTCATTTTGATCCTTGATGGTCGTAACACCATGACTTGCTCTACTCTTATTTGATATAGATATATGTATTATATATACTTAAATTTGATGACAAAATTCACCAGAACGACAAACGCTGCCTGTCTTTTGTGTGAGTGCTTACTACAGAAAATTGTTTCGGCAAATGTTGTTCAGAAGTAGCAATTTAGCAACTGAATTTAAAAAAAAATATATATTCATGTCACATAACTGTTATTAAATTTTTCCCTTCAATTTTAACTTAAATTTGTATATAATTTATAAACTCACAAATATCAAATAGCCTCTATTACTTTTATTTCAGCCCACTGACTACACACAACTAAATATACTTTAAAAAATGGCAAATTCATTTTATGGTTTACTTTTGTATATATATTGTTTGCCGCACAACTGGAATTACTTTTTAATTCTAGCAACGCAATAAAAATTATTTTATCGTATTTCAAAAATGTGTTCTTTTAAATTTGTTAAATTTTTGTATTATGCCTAGTTCATGTTAATTTGATGATCCGAATTAGTGACACATTGCTGAACACGCTGTTTTACCCAGATAGTACTGAGCGATCATAGAGGCGAGGAAAGTCTTCACCTGCTACAGAACAGGGATTTGGAGCAGTTTTCGGAAATGGAGCTCGGGGATCTGAAAGCAGGGTATTTTTGCCTTATTTAGTTTTGACGAGTTCATTATAATTACTTTTTTAGGTTTAGTCAGTTTCAGCTTGGCTTGCTGACCAGAAAATCTAGTCCCCCCCACAACCCCCCCTCCCCCCGGTGGAACCCCGAGCTTTAAGCATCCACTTGTTCCGGTGCGTCTACTGGCATGGGCACGGCACTCGGTGAACACACTTTCTTTTCTGATAGTTTGTAGGCAACAAGCGTCTTCGTTTCATTACGCTGGCAACGTCAACCCAAGTACGATGTCCTAGCGACTTGTTTGTCACGATGCGTCCCACCGTCGATGTGTGACATGCCATCGTTACGTCATTTGTCAGATGTGTGTTTTTTGTCGTTTTGCTCCGCTGTCGGAGTGTCTATTACTGGCAAAAGTTCAGAGCCGTTAAGACAATCGTTACGCACTGCCTTCTATTGTGAGAAATTGATCTCCTATTTTAAATGTATGGCTCGTTCAAACAGTGCGCAAGAAAGGACGATAACACAGAGAAATACAATAACAAAAATACGATAAGCAAAAACACTTGGCAATTACAATTAGTAAGATTTAATTCAGTGATAATACAATTAGAAAACAAAAGAAAATATAATTACAAATCATCATCTTACAGAGTATGGTAGATCTGGTACCGGTACACAATTGGTACAATGTGCCAATGAATAATGATGAATGAAGAATGCGAGTAAACACATGAGCACACAAAGAATAATACATGGCTCGTGAAGTTAAAAATATCTATCAATCTCCCTCCCTCTCTGCCTGTCAATCCCTTATATATGTGGGTCTACCGACGCGTCTAGAAACGCCCTTACTTTTCTAATACAGTCGAGAACGTTCCATAAGATACTAGTGGACATACTAAACCATGTTTAATTGGAAGTCGGTAGTAAACAAGATTCATCAAATAGATTGAACCACGCCCACAACAAACGTTACCGTCTGCTAGGAGTCTAATGCGGGGGTCAAAGAACGGTCACTCACGGGGAAAAAGTGTACTACATAACATTTTTTTTACCGAGTTTTCTTCGTTTTGTGCGTGGAGGATTTCTTCGATGACTTCAATCCTTTGACTTTCTAAAACATCTGGTTTAAGCTTTGGTTAGCTCGCTTTGGCTCAACAGGCGACTCAGTTGAGCCATAAAAAAGTATTGAATCTCTCACCTACTGATGTTCCGTCTCATTCATCCTGCTGTCTTCTCGGATACTACCGCTGAGTGTTATTTTTATTTAGTTCTGTTTTTAATGTTGTTCTTTTCGCTGAAAAGGCTTCTTGCGGACACGTTCATTGCTTTGTTGCGTTCTTTTTTATCAGGATTTCCGATACTTTGTTTCGCTCAGTTCCATCAGTTGAATTGGACGTGTTTAACAACGACTGAGCCCCTATAGAACTTTTTCGCCACTCTTAGGCATCAATCGATTTCGTCTGCTCCACAAAAGCCTCCAAAGTAGCCCACTTCTACGTTCACCTGAAGTCCTCTGCCCTTTGATTGGCTCATTTTCATATATGCTTCTCCTACGGTCCTCCAATTCCTTCGCGAAGGGATCAGAGGTAATCGGACGTCTTCTGGCTCCATCCGATTCTTGCCATGTATTGCTGCCTTCATTCTATTCAAACTTTCTCTGGTAATGACTCAGATCTCCAGTGCCCCAAAGCTGATCTTTGGACACCCTTTCCCTATGTAATTTATTTATAATTCCTCGTTGGCCATATCATCACTCCACCTTCTTGCTGCTTTAGATGTCTTTCTGACTCCACGAGCCGCCTTCTTGTCGCCAGAAACACTTGGGTCCAGTGGTCTGTCGCTTCCTTTCCTCTCAGTATCCACTTTTAATGTAATTACATATTTAATGAAGTAACTAATATTTCATATATTGATTGTTTTTCCTTAAAGCTAGAAGTATGTCAAAAACAAAAATTTCCTGATGCTATGGCTTTAGCAAATGGCATCGCCTTCTCATAAATAACTATTATAATTTGATCTAAGAACCTTTAATCTTGGTTTTGAAAAATACAAATTCCGGAAATAACTAATGGCGATCACTTAAATTTTAGCTTGTTTCTATTTCTTGTCTTATTTTTATCCGTGCCGTCCGCTGATGAAGGCTCCTTGCCGAAATATTATTGTCGCATTGCCCTTTTTCTTAACTAAATCTCCCACATGTCCTTAACACAGCTTGAACGCATTCCTTCATTTATAATAGCTTTAATGTCAAGGCAGCTGGGTCGTTTTTAAATAGCTTGACATGGGCTACTCAGATAGATTGATTAGGTAGTTGGTCAAATCGGTAACACGATTGTCTATTTTCTTTAGTGCAGAGTTTGAGGAGAAAAACTTTTAAATGCACCTTTAAGGGTTGGCATTACCCTGACACATTACAAAAATCACACGCTAAACTTTCGGCTAAGAAACACAGCAATATTAGTAAAAAAAACAACCAAAAAAAACAACTATTTATACGAAAAAATAAGTTTTTTGGGCTTGTAAAATTTCCTACTTGGTGGAAACCTTTATGGTCTGTTCACACTCTCAAATGTTCGTCAGATTTATTTTTAACGTTTAACGCACTAGTTAGTAAAAAAATAAATAATTCGTTCAAAAAAAAATTTAACCAAAATTGAATGAAAAATTTGATCGTGTGAACTGAGCATTAAAAAAATGCTTTACTTTTCTAACTAAAGTTATTTTAAAATTGATGACGTTGTATGCCATAATCATTATAACATTTAGATTTTCATTGTTGCCATTCTAAGTAAGAATCATGATTTTATTTAGAGATTTCTTTGGTGCCATTATAAGTCAGGATCATGCTTTCATTTAGAGATTCCATTGATGCCATTCTAAGTAAGATTCATGATTTTGTTCGGAGATATCTCTGATGATGTTGTGACGGTGAAATTCATCATATTCCATTGGTTTCTCTAATTTTATTCAATCTTTATTTCTTATCTTTTTTTTTTGTTGGTCTGCTTCTTCTTTGACTATTTCTGTTTCTTTGGTTTATTATTATTATTTTTGGCTTCTTTGGCTTCCTTTGTTTCTTTGGCTTTTCAGGTTTATATGATTTAAAAAAAAAAATTGCTTTCTTTGTCTTCCTTGGTCGTATTTAGTTTTACTGTGGATTCTTTCGCTTCTTTGATTTCTTTTTTTCCTCTTCTCTCCTTTTTCCTAGTTCCACCTAGTCTCCTTTTTTTTTTACTATTTTCTTTGTCGTCTTCTCATGTTTCTCCTTCTCCTGCGTATTCTTTTCTTCTCTTTCTTGTACTTTTCCCTCCACCTTCACGGTCGTCATCACGCCATTTCCTTCCTTTGCTCTACTTGCCAAACATTCCACCGCCATCGTCCGAGTTTCCTTTCCTCTACAACTTGAACAGACCACTTTTTTTTGCCCCCCCCCACCCCTCCCCGTATTCTTCCGTTTTCCTCCTACTTCATCGTCAGTATCGCCTTGAAAGAAATATTGACATAATTTTAGTTCTCCAACGACATGTTTTTGTTGTTGTTGCTACAAACATTGTTCGAAATGCAAGCGTTCATTACAAAAAAAAAACCACAAAAAAAAAAAACACCAACAACAAAACATCTGATAATAAATAACATTGTGGCAAAAAATAATGAACAGGACGTTGTGATTGATTACCCCAGTTGTGTTAGTTTTAAGGAACATTTTTTTTTGGTGGCTCTAGTCAAAGGGAAATAACTGAAGATAAATATTATCGTCGCAAGGATCTCTTGTTTAAAGGTGATTGACCTCCCTCTTTTTTTTTTTTAGATGACTGAGCCCAGAAGAGGTCGGTGAAATAAAAATTCAGACGCGGAACCATGACGTCATCACCACTGAGAGTGTTTGTTAGATGAAAGGTCAGGGAGAGGAAAAGATTTGTCTAAAACTGCTCAATTTAACTTTTTATATAAAAATAAAATAAAACAAGAAGCTTAAAAAAACAATGCAATGAATATATCTTTCTATAAGCTTGTTGATATTTTAAATAATAAAACATTCATGATCATTAAAAAAAAATGTTTTTTTCAAAGTTATTGGCAGAAATACATCACACAATTATAATACTATACCACGTATGCGTGGCTGTTATAAATAATAGTCGAGACGTTGGGGGTTCAATCAGTGAACATTTTAATTTGAACGTTCACAATATCCAAAAGAAGAAATATATGATTTCACAGAAATAAGATGAACTGTAAATCCCTTCAATTAAATCACATTTTTTAAAATAATATTCACAACATCTCCTTTCACTTGAACATTTTACGTCCGAAACCTTGATCTAAAATCAAAGTTTTTTTGTTTTTTTTAAATCACGGGTCCTGAACTCTAAACCACTTGCTCTCCACATAACTGAATCAAACAATCCGATTGGCCAGTCTTTATAGGCCCGACTATTCTGTATTGTATGCACTGGGTATATTAACGTCATCAATTGTCTCCCATCAGTTGTTCACAAATTTATATTGGAATCTGTAATATTATATCTTTAAAAAAAAAATGAAGTCCGTATCGAACTTCAAGGCATAAATTATTTCAGAAAAATGCACATATTTTTTTAACATTTTTTTTTGTGGATTTCAATTTCACTTTGAATACACCCACGCCGCGTCTTGTCGACAGTACAACGCGCTTCCAATCAGACCTCTGTATGACTTAATTGAAACAGATAGGATTAGAATTGTGTAGTTGCCGAAAGTATGAGATATAACGAGGAAACAAACCCACCAGGAAAAATAAGAAGTACCACCAGTGGTACAAAACTTTGAGAATCACCCGTGTTGAGCGTAGATCTTATTTAACAAAAGTTTCTACGAGACATGAAATAGCTTGAACAATGTATGCGACAAACAAACTAGTCCATGCTCGTGCTCTCGAAATATCCGTCTTTCCATTACTGCATTTTCTATACGACAACGAAAATAAAAGCAAAACAATGTCAAAAGACATTTTCAACGTGTAATGCAACTTTTAACTAATGTATTACTGTTTAAAATATTTTTGTGTGTAAATCTACATCACCTCACCCCTCCCCATTTTTTTCTCCTTGAAATAAGTTAGTGAGACAGGCACAAAATAATAAACGCAAAGCAAATCACCAATTCTCAGAATAGTCAAAGGGAAAATCCGTTATTCCAATACACGTTCGTTTTGAACGTGCAAAATTAAATGGCAACGTCACCAGCGGATTGCTCACATCTATATATATATAATTTGCCAGCAAAGCTCAAACAAGACAGGTCAAACACCATGCAGGCTATTTATAAATACGCCAGAGTGGGGTTCAATAATGAGTTCACTAGCGCCTAAAATATAATACCCGATAACTACGCTAAATCATATATATATATATATATATATATATNCAATTGCGTTTGGTGCGTAATATTTCCTTTTCGGAAATGAAATCGTCTCAATTTAAGTGTTGTGTAAAAAATATTCGTTTTAAAAGTGGTTGGTACATGAGAATATTAACATAGTTCTTGGGCGTGAAATAAAAAGTGTGCAATGACGTATCATGGGAGAAGAGATGTAGCGAATATTGGGATTCTTTTAAATGTGCGTTGCTTGAGTTCATGTTTTGTCAAGTAACTTCACTAGATGGGAAGTCCACGCATTGCTGTCGCCAATGTTTGGTGGGCTATAATGAAGTTAAGGTGTTTTATTTCTTCAGAATGGTTTTTACTCAACAATAGAAATGTTTGCATGAATTCCGGCTTTAGCTTACAAGTATTTTTTGTACTAAACACCTCAAGTGTAGGCAAAGCTGGAATCGCCAGAGTTTTGTGACTAGGAGCACATATAACTCCTTCTATCTCTATTGAAATTATTTGAAGAAACTAGCTAAATCCTATCTAATTACTTCATCTCGTGGAATAATTTTCCGATATTACTATTAATGATATCAATATTAACATCACCATTTTAATTCCCTGTTTTATTTAATTAGCATTCAACTTTGATCTTTGAACTTTGGTTCAGAATATGATTTCTTGAAGACACTTAAATAAGTCTAATTTTTAAAAATACGGTTACTAAACATCTACTTTAAATGAGTAAACGGTAAAAACAAGATTACAACGCTTCCACTTTGATGGAGTAAAAGTTAAAAATAAGATTACTATACATCTACTTTGATTGATTAAAGGGTAAAAATAAGATTACTATACATCTACTTTGACTAAGAAAAAGGTAAAAATAAGATTATTACACATCTATTTTGATTGAGTGAAAGGTAAAAAAAGATGGAAAGCACACATGCAAGCTTGTCTTGTTGACTTCAGCAACTGGACAGCACATCGACCTGAATAAATTCGCAATTTTGCCCGAGCCTTCATGAGAGAGATATTCAGTGAGGGATTAAAAGCAAAAAAAAAAAACAACAACAAAACAATTAATAGTAAGATGTAAAAGCTTTGGTCCATGTTTAAAGTAAGACTAGTGCATCAGTTGGCCGAAAGTCCCTCACTGGATGTTTCAGGGGAGGGCAGGGCGCCGGGAGAGCCCTACATGAGGAGAATGTTACATGACTCAGCTCAGCAGATGGAGCTGGTAGCCAAGGTACTATCCGGGGTCGTAAGAGAGTCATCTCAGACCTTCACCAGAATATGTGCGTTAGTTTGTAAATTTAATGCCCTTCGCCACTACTGTTTTAGAAACGTACACTTGCCAGAATCATTTCACATGTCCTAGTTTAAGGAAGAACTCAAAGATAAAACCATAAGATGAGCTATGAGTCGACTTTTCCTCCAAATAAAAATGACACCGTGCAATTCATTTTCATCATTTCCTGGGGGTGAAATCACGTTTTTTCAATCTACACAATACACGCATGGTCCGGAATAATAAGATGAATGCTTCAAATAAATTCACGGCCATTGATACACTAACAAAATAACACTTAAGTGTGAAATCAAGTTATTCACCATCAGCAAGGTAACCAAGAAATTTAACAGAAATGTAAAGAAACACGAACGTAGTTTAGATAAGGGCTTGACCTTAAGTAACACTCCACATGTCACACCAAATCCATGCTGATTAGGGCCGTGCGAAATGAAAAAGCGAAAAAAAATGGGGGGGGGGGCTCTAACCGGTGTGCGATCTTTGTGAGGGCGCCGAAAGCATAGTCTTCGTGCAAACTATGTCTTAAGATAGATACCTCAGGTCTATAGTCAGGGTGTTCCCCGGCCCCAGGTTTCGTTTGCCACGGGGCTGTGTCTGACCTCGATATGATATAATGCTGACCTGACATAAGAATGAAAAATAAACCTGAATGCCCTTACGGTTTGACCTCATCGCTCTCAATGTCCAGGTAGAGCAGGCCTGCACAGCTCAAAGTGTAAAGTGGGTCGTATTACTTTATGAAAACCTTGTGCGGGCTGAAAGATAATAGGACAGGGGCGAAAGTTATTAGTAAAATAATAATAAGAAAAAATATTTCGTTACTTCACGGGCCGCCAAGTAGGTCCTGGCGGGCCGTATGTTGTGCAGGTCTGAGGTAGAGTATACTAACCCAAGCAATCTTGAACCACAGTCGGTCTTGACCTCACTACAACCGTACTCCAGCCGCAACGTGTCTTTCATCTGTTTACGTCCCAGGTCGCTCTTGTTCGACGGCAAATTTAAACGACTATCAAAAATTAAAATCTCCTTGAAAAAATTTAAAATCAATATTCCATTTATTAAAAGTAAGAAAACCAAATAAAAAGAAAGAAAAACTTTATGAAAAAGAACTCTATCAACGTTCTTCAAAGATGAGGTCCTCCAAAGCCAGCTCAATGAAAGTGAGCTATGTAGTGGCCCACGAAGAAGAAGATCAAGGCCACGGAGAGGTGTTCTGGGGGTCCGGAAAGTCACATTGTTAGCCGGACCACGTTTGCTTCTGGTCATTCTGATCGCGTAGCTCTCAACTTACAGACACGAACAAAGGCATCGAGCTGACATTTTCAATACGGCCTTTAATGTGCATTTTATTCCTATTTGTTTACCCGAGTCTGCTCCAACTTAGTGTGTTAGAGTCCACCACTTATCTGCCCCCCCTCCCAAGTTTTTATTTAAAGCAATCAATCGCTTGTGGTTAGTCAATATTGTAAATTTTCTTCTTAATAAAGATTTCTATAGCTTTGTCAGTGCCCAAATTCTTACTAAACACCCCCTTTCAATCTTAGAGTAGTTTATCTCTGGTTGTTTTAATGTTTTACTGAGATACAAGATTTTGTTATCATGGAATATTTCTTTGATTAAGTTAAAACCCATTTCACATTTCCGTGACGAAATTATTTGTTTTGAACTTGATTTGTAAATTAGTTGTCTCAGTGGTAATGTGATGTCTGAATATCTAGGGATAAAGTGATGTCTGAATATCTAGGGATAAAGTGATGTCTGAATATCTAGGGATAAAGTGATGTCTGAATATTTAGGGATAAAGTGATGTCCTAATATCTAGGGATAAAGTGATGTCTGAATATCTAGGGATAAAGTGATGTCTGAATATTTAGGGATAAAGTGATGTCCTAATATCTAGGGATAAAGTGATGTCCTAATATCTAGGGATAAAGTGATGTCTGAATATCTAGGGATAAAGTGATGTCTGAATATCTAGGGATAAAGTGATGTCCTAATATCTAGGGATAAAGTGATGTCTGAATATCTAGGGATAAAGTGATGTCTGAATATCCAGGGATACAGTTGCTATAGAAATTGGATTATCCTAAAACAGTAAAATCCCCTTTACTTCTTTTTGATCCTTAGGAATTCTGAGATTTAATGCCTAGTCCTGATTAGTTTCAGTGTTTGTCCACAAGACCACGAAATGTAATGTCTTCTTTATCAAATTTCAAAATTTTCTGGCTCTTTTGTAACTTCTTGCTGTCTTCATTTTAAAAGTATTTCTTTTACAGTTTTCACACGTAATTTCAAATCTTTTGATCCAGATGTCATCCACAAATAATACAATATTTGTTATTCCTTCCAACATCAGTCTCATAAATCGTTTAAAAGGGCTGTAGTTTAATGTTGCGATTTTGAATCATATGTTTTGGGTAACAGATCCTAAGGGACGGTATAAAATAAAAACATTGAAATTATAATTAAAAGATAGAGATTAATGGAGCTTAGACTAATGATAAACTTGACTTTAAAATTATATTCGTTAAAATCACAATGGCTTTCATTCAAAGTAAACTTTATAAAATGTTGGCTTCTTCGGGGTCCTAGCTTCTGCGTGCCATTTTGGTGTAGGCCTATATTATTCCACCTGTCACATAGGCAAACACTCAGCTTATGATTTCAAGTCGTCTTGCATCTCAAAATAAATAGTAATTATCGATGGTCAAATTAAATTTTAATTTTCGGCCTTTGCACCTAAATAAAGCTCACCCCTATAAATAGAAAACAGTGCCACCAGGAGTGAACTGCTCCCACCCCCCTCACCCCCTCGTTTTGCCACTGCCTGGACTAGACAGTAGGATGCGCAGTCATAATATCAAAATGAAACTTCTCAAGTTTTCCAATTCCAAGAATCCGCTCTGCTATTTGTGGTGCCACGTATTTACGGGTAAACCCGTTAATTTCACTAACAAATTGAAATTAAACATTAAAGCTTTTCAATACTCGTACGTTAGATAATTAAATAACTTAAATGCAGCCCATCAATTATTATCTCGTTGGTCAGATGCACTAACTAAACAAATAATGGGGAATTTCCATAATTATTATTATTATTCCAACACTGGTTTCAGACCGTCGGGAACACCATGTTAACTATAAATATACCTGCTGATAAGTGACGTGATATACAGACTTTGATCCGAGAACCAACATAACTCTAAGACACTTTTGTGGAATATTTCAACTAAAGGGTAAGCTTGGCCTGTTGTCTTACTGTACATACTGTAACAATGAAGCACTTTAAGATTACCATCAGCTTTACACACTGAATATTAAATACATGCTCATCAAATGTACGTAATGCATAGAACCGTTCAGTCCATACGTTTCTTATTATGAATGTTCTGCACTTCAATGGCTAATCAATTGATGGCGTGCATATGTCCAAGTGGTCCTCTTTCTTTTTAAAAGAGAAGATAAGTAAACATGGCTACATATCAAACTATCTATTTCAGTAGTTCGTTATTTGACTCGGGGGAAGTCCAGATGTCAGTAACATACATTCATCTTGTCCCAATCAATAACGGAAATTCGATATTTAAAACAAGTATTCCCATTAAATGTTCCGCACCGCTCCAGAAAATGCCCGTCTTATGAAAACACAATGCAAACTATCAGGAAATGACCAAGAAGAAAAAGAATTTCTAAGAGAAAAGAGCAAATGGGTTGGTTCATATAACGTGCATTTTCATATCATTTGCGGTTGTCATGGTTTGTCTAAGTAAACATGGACTGGATGAGGACACCGTGAATTGAAAAAGAAAAAAAAAACTATTTAGAGTAAAAGTATACTTTTTTTTAAAAATATATAATTATTATTTCTGGGTCTGTTTTAATTAACCAAACTCATCTTATGGGAATTGAATTGAGAAGAAAACAAACTTGATTTTGGAACCAACCCTAATTGGACATTCAAAGTAACAAGTCAAATAAAATTACAAGTTTAAAAACAAAATCCACAAATAAGACAATCCAGAGCTTCTCGACAATAGCAGTATTAAACGAAAAAAAAAATGTTTCTAAACATTTTTGTTTCTAAATTATACCTAGCATTGTTGAAATAGACGCTAAATGAATTTACATACCGTACTTAAGTTTGCAAAATAAATTACGTTTATAAGTCAATTTTAGAAAATGTGTTTCTTTCTTCCAGACCACAAATTCATCTTTATCATTATGGACAAACCAGAAGATGATTTGGAAGCATCTTTAAAAAGTTTCCCTTGCATGATTTTTCTGGAAGATTCCAGCAATGTAGACCATCAGCGGCTGAAGGATCTTCAAAAGAAACTGCAATCTGAACTGGACATGGACAACGACTATCAGACAGAACTTGTACAGAAACTCAACGTTTACACGTGGGTGGAGTTTAAATTAGACAACAAAGAAAAGGCTAAGGCCCTGAATAACAGAGTGCTTGAGTTGGACCAGAACAACGTTACTGCTCTAGGAAACCTGGCTTACATGAGCTGGATGAACGGGGAAGAAGATCTGGCCAAAGATTATTTAAGGAAGCTTCAAGCTTTGCACATGCACAAGGATGCAAAGTCAATGATGGCTGTCGGAAAAGCACAGATGGGTTACGCTTACTCGCGTCTCGGTGGTGTTGAAAATATCGAAAATGCGATTGAGATCTACACGGAGGTGTTAGAGGAAAAACCCGATTTTGTCAATGGGAAACTGTGTCTCGGTTTGCTGCTGAGGAGAATCACGCACAACAATTTGTCAGCCGAGTTCAAATTTAAGACGGACCATAAGAACCACTTCGAAAAAGCAGCAACTCTTTTGTTTGAGGTGGGCGTGTCTGGGGAAGATGGCGCCGTA
Organism: Lymnaea stagnalis; assembly: GCA_964033795.1. Taxonomy (NCBI): domain Eukaryota; kingdom Metazoa; phylum Mollusca; class Gastropoda; family Lymnaeidae; genus Lymnaea; species Lymnaea stagnalis. The sequence continues at coordinate 220,778 of CAXITT010000236.1, read as the reverse complement.
CAAGGGCGAGCTTATGCTGAACTGGCTCTCTTGTTGCAGGATGCTGAAAAATTTATAAGTAAAGATGAATGTAGGGAAATATTCCGACAGAAAGATATACTTGAACTTTGTGAGGAAGCCTTAAAATATGGTTATGATAATGCGAGAACGGTTGCAGAGTGCGGGCGAATCTTGAAAGATAAACACTTGGACAAAGCTATCCCACTTCTTGAAAGATCTTGCGAGTTGAGAAACCATACGATTGCATGTCACCATTTAGGAATCTGTTACGAGAGAAAGGCGAAAGAGATTATGAAAATAAAGATGACAGAAAATAATGCTGCTAATGATAGTTTTGAAGATATCATACTGAATCCCGAAGACGAGTTAGTGAAAAAAGCAATATCCATGTATGAAGAGGCCATCAAGGTATCTTGCGACACCAACATGTCTGCCATGTACAGTCTCGGCTTGTGTCTCAAGGCGTGTTGTCGACTTGAACAAGCCCTTGGGCAATTCAATAAAATCACAGTGACTGCTCACAGACGAAAAAATAAAAAGAGACAGCTAGATCACATAGTTACTTTGATTAACTCGTACGAACAAGCCGGCCTGTGCCAACTGCAGCTCACCGAGAAACAAGACGAAGCCGAGAAGAAATTAATGCAGGCGGTCAGTTTAGCTGCCGTCGTGGTGGCTTCGAGGCCGGACTTGAACACCCACACCAAACACATATGGAATGCATTAACAACTATTGAAGATGTGTACGATCAGAAACCACCAGAATCCATTAAGATTCTCATCGGCCTGCTGTCACGTATCGGACATCATGGTAAGGTCCTCCAGTATTTTGAAAAACTTCGTGAACTTGGTGATGACCACGCCTCTCATCCCGATGTGATGGCAAAAGTACTTGACAGTTTCATGGCACTAAGGGAGTACGACAAGGCGTACACAACATTGACAATGCTAAGGACGCAGGCTTTGTTTGCATTTGAAGATGAATTGACTCTGAGGATCAACCTTTTCACAGCTGCCAGCCGTCTGCAGACTCGGGAAGGAGATACAGAGTCGATTTTCAAAGACGTTTTCGACACTCACTTTAAACAGAAAGGGAACACGGAAAATGGAGGGAACAGATCAGAAGAAAGTCTTGGAGAGACTTCTACAGTGTTGTTGGATGTGCTGATGCTCCACAACGATCTAGGAGATCAAAATGCGAGTGAAGAAATTAGACAGAAATTTCTTAACATTATAAATACTTTCTTTGGATTAGAAGTGAGCTGTAACCTTGAGGTGAGTTTGAATGTAAAACATACACACACACACGTTCACACAAACACACATACACACACCCCCAAACACATACACACACAGAGACGAGCACACACACACAATAACACAATTAACCAGTGAACTTGAGGCCCATCTCATCATCATTGAATATTCCCCGCTCGACACAGCCAAAACTCATCATGTAAATATAAAATAAACTTGAATAAGTTGTCTTATCAACAATAAATTATATTCACCAATGCCAACGCTATGGGCGTTAATCAATTGAAATAAAATAGAATCCTCTACAGGAAATTTTCCAGAAAGGGGCCAATTTATTTATCCCTAAGTTAGGACCTATACTTATATTATAATACTTCAGTGGCGTGAATAAAATGCCCGTTTATGATCTTGGGGGGCGCACTAATTAGGTTAGGGTTTAAAGAAAATGCGTTACTTGCATCCAGGATTTGTCAAATGTTAAGCCGCCCCATTTCTCGATTTTACATTTCATAAAGGATTTATTCTTTATACGAAAAACTTTGTTGTTTTTTAAAGGGTTGTTTAGTTTATGGTTAGGGCCCAAAATAAAATATTTTTTTAAAGACGATTTATAAATTGAATATTAATTTATGGAAAGATCTAGGCCAAACTTGATACGCATACACTCGAAGTTCTGTAATAAAAACTGGAGTGTTTTGAACTCATAATAATCACCACGGTCGGGGTAAGATACACTAATTTCAATTTCTCTCAGATGCGTTACATCTTTCACAATTATCAACGCATTTAACATTTTCCATTTAATTTAGCTATTTATCTCAGGAATTATTTAGGGTCCCTATCTTATTGATAACTTAAACGTCATCTTATAGAACGGGTCCACACGGGAGGGGTGGGGGGGGGGGTATTTTAATGTTTAACGCTGTGCGTTACGTCATTTGTTACGTCATTTTTTTTGCAGATGTTTTAGTTTTGAAATAATGATGTCATAAGAATCATTTTTGACAAGTTATTTGAAGATTTAAAGAAAATATAGAATGTTCCAGGACGTTCTACATTTCTGCTTACTTAACTTAAACGTCATCTTATAGAACGGGTCCACACGGGAGGGGTGGGGGGGGGGTATTTTAATGTTTAACGCTGTGCGTTACGTCATTTGTTACGTCATTTTTTTTGCAGATGTTTTAGTATTGAAATAATGATGTCATAAGAATCATTTTTGACAAGTTATTTGAAGATTTAAAGAAAATATAGAATGTTCCAGGACGTTCTACATTTCTGCTTACAGATATAAATGTTATGAAAATGTCAGAGGAATCGAAAAGTTGATGGTCATCTATCTACGAAAAAGTTCAGCAAACTTTCCCTTGCCCCACCTTTTCCCCCACTTACTCACAATGATAACAACTGACATGACTTTATTGCGCTGAGTAATGAAAACTAAAATGGTATCGGCAGTGAGAATCTTTTAGAGTATCGTTTTAATAAAACCTCTACATAAGCGATTCCCAAATCTTGAGTTTGGCGGACCAGAGTACACATTTTGAAAATGAACCTGTTACCGGTGCAATATTTATTATTTTTTGTCTGCTATATTTTCTTTATTTGACCATAAATATTCATGTTATTCGGACCGGAAACGTAAGTGTCGCGGACCTGTGCCGGTCCGTGGAACACCATTCACGTGACGCATCTCATCTTGTCACCCTATTCCCCTTTAATTTAAAACTACCAGTCTCCCACCGTCACATTTTGAAATATGATATTAACAAAAGTCATGACTCCACAGCCAATGTGGATAGTATAATGTTACTTCTCTAAAACGTTGTGTAATATTTCGTCTATCTCCCTTTGTACAGGGTTGCTTCCCGGGAGGAGTTAGAGCTGAACTTCTCCTGAAAGAAATACAAAGGTCAAAGTTGATTGTCTTCTTGTTTGACCCTGCGCCATTCTCCAGGTAGGTCAACATTGTCGTGTTGTACATGAATAATGATTTACAATAACAATTTGTATTACGTTTAGTCTGATGGGATCGTACGCTATTTTTAAAGTTATAGCTGTATTTAATTGCATAAAAAAACATTTTAAAATAAATAAATAAACGTATGAAGATTATCAAATGTACAATTTATTTTATAAGATGATTGTGTAAGATTTAAATCCCCAAAAATGTGGCTATTTTATCACGCTGATAACGCAATGATATGAAATTAGCATGAAAGAAACAAGACATTTAAAGAGTAGGGGGAAAAGAAATGCGTATAGCGACAAAAAAAATGGGGATGGGATCGCCTGAGCCACTTCGCTGCAGCCGATTTGCCGCCACCTTTTCGTCTTCGACGTTTCGCCGCCGTCTTTTCCCTGCGACTTTTCGCCAACGCCATTTCGCCATTGGGACGTTTCACCAACAACGTTTTTGCTGACGGCCCAAATTCGCCTGCTAATAGAAAGAAATGATTTTAAAAATGTATTTTAAAAAACGAAGAGTTTTTGTTGATAAAAAGTTCATCTGTGCTCAGGTCATCTGTTTTCAGGTCATCTATGGTCAGGCCATCTGTGTTTAGGTCTTCTGTGCTCAGGTCGTCCGTGTTTAGGTCATCTGTGCGCATGTCATCTGTGCTTAGGTCATTTGTGCGCAGTTCATCTGTGTTCAGGTTATCTGTGCTCTGGTCATCTGTGTTCAGTTCATATACGCCCAGGTCGTCCGAGCCCAGATCATCGGTGCTCAAGCCCTCTGTGCCCAGGTCATCTGTGTTCAAGGCAACTGTGTTTAGGTCATGTGAGCGCAGGTCATCTGTGATCAGTTCATCTGTGTTTAGGTAATCTGTGTTCAGGTCAACTGTGTTTAGGTAATCTGTGTTCAGGTCATCTGTGCTCAGGTCATCTGTGCTCAGGTCATCAGTGCTCAGGTCATCAGTGTTTAGGTCATCAGTGCTCAGGTCATCTACAATACCTCCATACCTCTATAATGCAATAATTTGGTGTGCAAAAATGGTATCTCGCTTTATTTGCCTTCTCTTTGGAAGGCATGTGTGCGGGTGCATTCGTCAGAGGCGTGGCACATACTTAACAAAAATGAGAGTAAATGTCTCTCAGTTTACACATTGATGCCCATATATCCACGTAGCAGTTTATACGAAACTAAGAGGCAAAACCTCAAACCGATTTTGACCTTTGCACCTATTTACAAATTGCCTTAAAACACTTAAACATACTTAAATTTCTTGTGTATTGAAATATCACTTTGATAATAATTTTTTTTTTTTGGATCAAAGTCGGCGAAACGGACGCCGGCTGGCCGTCCGGGGGCGAAACAGAGGCGGTGAAATGGTGGTGGCGAAGTTGGTTCAGCAAAGAAACGGCGGCGAATCGTTACGGTTCCTCGGGAAAGGTGGCGCACCGTCGCACGCCAGCGTGTTTACGCTGCCTCATGGATGTCAATAGATCCTTGACCTTGAATGGAGCAGACGTGTGGGGGAGCCGTGTACACACCAGAGGATAATTTATTCATAGAACGTACTCATGGATGTATGTTGAAATTCTAAAGAAAATTTTTTTATTTTTAAAAATAGACTTTTGCCTTTCTTGATTCCTCCACCGCAAGAATCAACCTTTTGCTGAGGTTCCCAGTGGACATTTTTTCACTTTGCCTTTTAGTTGAATCCACTTTTACGATGACTAGATTATCCACAACTTACATGTGCGTTAGATCAATGATAACAAACTTACGCAAAGAAATCATTTTTTTGGTGTAAATATGTCATTGAAACTGTCCAGTATTATTTTTGTAACGTTATCAAGCCATTGAAAACTTTCTTTTTCTTTCACGCCATCAACAGTGATCTGAGGACTATACTCCCCTTCGTCCGTAGTACACGTGAACACTCTGAAAACATCGGTTCTGATATCCTAGTGGCTGTTACAGATAACAGCGTAGAGATACCAAGCTTTATCGAACACTACAGCAGAACGAACCTAGTGGAAGACATAAAGGATATACATGTGAACTCATTCAACAAGGTACATGCGTCGGGCTCAGCTGTCAGCTTAACGGGGCCGATGAGGAACGATTCCAGTGAAAGTCTCATCAATGTGGATGACTCAAATATGTCCAATGGCGACGCCATAACTTCGAATTCCGATAGGACTACAGTTAACGTGATGCCACCAAGCATCGATGCCAACTCGTCCGATGGGTTTACTCCAGAAGTGAATTCTCTTATGCAGCTATTCTGTCTTCTTATAAACCGTAGGTGGCCGACACTGGAGAAGATTAAAACCTAGTATCTTACATTGATCATTTGCCTGTGTGTCAATCTGCTTGGCCCCATCTATTAGTCAATGACATAACCGGAAACTGTCAATTAACATCTTGATGTTATCCCTATACAAACACTCAAGGGACAAACTATTATTTAAAATGTGCTCAGCCAGGTAAGGAGGGCCGTAGAAAGGGGGATTGAAGGGGCGATCCACATGAGAAGTTTTTTTCTCCCCTTTACATTAGAGAGAGGCGTTTTCTGCCAGATACAGAATTTTATTCTTAGAATGTGGGTGCTAAAAAATCTCGGCCCACCCCGGGCATACTAAGACTAAGAACACTAAGGACACATCAATTTAAAGGATGATTTCTTCAAATTCATTCAACCCTCATCTAATGGTGCTTCTGACAACTGCCCAAGGAGCCAACTTAGATTTTCAATCATCCATGTGGTGATTTATATTGATAAATAATGTTGCAATTTATGTTTATAAATAATGTTGCAGGCAAATCCATTTATGGTTTCAACTTAAGGCTGAATTGAAACATGGATTACGCTCTACTAATCAATAACTACCCTTAAAACCGATTATTTTTGTGCAATAGATTTTTAAACTTTATATTTCAACTTCCAAGTAACCTAAATTATCATTAATGAATTATTTTAATATATTCTAGTTTAAACGTGTCTGGGGCTGAGTGCCTATAAATGTGACAAATTTATGAAATAAATATATTGTATCATTTTAATACATTGCTTTTGATGGTTGTTATTTTTGTCTGTTGGTCGCATGGTATATGTGACATACGTGAAAGCTTGCCTGTATGAAGTTCACATGTGATTAGTGGTATCTGAGTTGATTACGCTTATAATAAGTTATAATATACTTATATTTCTTTATTCTTAACTTGGTACCATACAGTCGCACAGCGTGACGACCATTCTTGACAAGGTTAACCCTTGTATTGCAAGAGCCGTTGCAACCTATGGAAAAATTCCTAAAATATGTCGAGACCAGGCGAGGTATTAGTACTTGAGCTAAAACAAAAAGACTGCTTATATGTAGTAGCGAGCTACAGCATAACAGTCAGCTTACTGGTGAGCAAAAGTAACGTTGTAGAAACAGTCTAAAACCTCACTGAAAGCTTTGGCTATCAATCGGCACACGCTGCAAGAATCGTTGAAGAGGTCGAGCACCGTGGCAGTCCACATCACGCCAGTAGAGCTGCTGCAGACCAGACAAGCCAGACAATCACGGACTAACCCTGCACCTTAAAAGTTCCCATCCATCTCTTGTACTTATTGCAAATGAAACTTTCATGACAGATTCGGTCTCAACAGCCGCCTGCGCAACCAAAAGGACACAATTAGCCCAGCCACGCATCATATGATTAAATTTAATTGTCTTGATCGACTTCGCTGGACGAGCTAAGTTTCTTTAGGCTTTGTATTTAATTATGTCCTTAATTCACAAGTACTATGGAAGGTCTCTAAGTCTTGTCTTATCTCGCAGTTTTGGCTTATCGCTAAGTCTTGGCTTGTCTTAATGGATTGGCTTATCTCTAATTCTTGGCTTATCACCCAGTCTTGGCTTATCTCTAGGTCAGTGAATTCAACAAGACTCAAACTTCTGTTGCCAAATATTTCTAACAGATGATGAAGGGTTTTTGTGTGGCATCGTTAGAAAACCAAAAACTCGGGTGCGAATGTTGGCGCTGCGTGTCTGGGTCCATTTTGACTCAGTGCTATTCGGGTGTCATTTGTGGCAGTTTATTTTAGTTAAACTGAGGACTTAAGTTTACAAACATTTGGCCAATTCAATTATCTTAATCGCTTTTATAATCCCAACCTTTCACTTCTGGTACACGAGTACGAATAGTCGCAGCCTTTCCCGATAAAAGTGATTATGATTTAATAAAAGTATTTCTTAGATAATAATTTATTGCTAGTAAAAAATCATAACTTTAAATTTGGATCAAATGCTTAGTTCTTTAATTGTTATTTTATACACATTATTTTATTTATAATAAAAAAATTCTTAAACATATACTAAAGTAAAAGATGATATATTTTATTTTTTGCACATTAAAATTTATTAGAGTTCCGTAAAATAAACTAAAATCACCATCATTGTTATACGAATCACAACGCATTTATATTAAATGGTTTCCTTAGCGTGATATGGTAAGCCGAGCTCACTCTTATATCTACAAATGTTATGTGTTAAATTTAATCTTTGACATAACGGCAACGGCTGATGGCTGATTTTAAAATTCTATTTACACATGCAACTGACATAACATTCGTTTCATAGGCACACCAACTCCCAGTTTAATTGAATAGTCCAGCTTTGTAGTTTAATGAATAACTTCCCCCGAAATCTGCTGGTATACTAAAAATAAATAACTACGTTGAGAAACTGGGAGTCTCCTGAAATCGTTGTAGACTCCCCAAAAATCTGCCTATCTTCTCCTTTATCTGTCTAAAACTTGATCTATCACCACGATCACGGTCATAAAGATGTTAGCATCGGTACACTGTATCTATACTCTATTATTATTATTAGTAGTAGTGGTCGTATATAGCCCAGTACCCCAGCCCAGGGCTGGGGCCCACCGCGCTGTACATGGAAATTTGAACAAACATAATCGTGACTTTGAAAAATAACATACATTTATTAATTTAAAAAAAAAAGCAGCTGTATAAAAAAAAATTAAAAAAAGACAAATGTATATACATCCCAACCACCTCAGAACTTTTACATGTCAAGCCATGGACGGCAGCCAGCAGAATCGTTTAGTGGCCCAAGGGGGGAATCAGTCGGGGTAGTAGAGTTTAAAGTTCAAAGAGATGTGTTTTGAGTGCAGTTTTAAAGGCATGGGTGGTTGGTATTTTTCGGATGTGTAGAGGGAGAGAATTCCATTGTTTGGGGGCACAGAAAGAGAGAGACCGTCCTCCATATGTTTTAGTCCGTGTCTTGGGAACGGACAGAATACGCGTGTCTGCAGAGGAGCGAATCTGTCGAAGGGGTGAAGAGACAGAAAGGGTTTAACCTCCCATAACTTGATTTTTGCTAGCTGCTATGGAGCTAACAGCCATGCTCTTTCAAAATCTTCAGATAATCAGCACCAGGGAGCTGAACGCGCTAACCTAAAATTGCTGCGGGTGACAGGGGCGTGTCGGTCAAGCACAGTGCGCAATGCACGGTATGGCGTTTCCAAAGTAGGGCATAGGGTGGCGGGCACTTCTAAACTCAGGTCGTGATTAAAGGCATCTGTCAAGATCATGAAATCAGCGGTAGTGTGTTTGTTTGGGAAGTGGGGGATGAACAGGGCTTGGGAGCGAGAGTGAACTATTTTCATGTTACGGGCGAAACGATGTGGGAGTGAACGAGTGAATGAAAGGTGGATATCAAAGGGTTCACAGAGTCGCAGTCTAGAGAGATCTTGTTGTTAGAACGAGAGATAGGACTCGCGACAGCGAGACGTTTTTTTTTGAGATAATGGATTTGTCAGGATAGGTTTTGCTGAGTGGCATGTTGCCCTACATTTTGGATTCATAATGACTTAACTGTGAAACGCATTGCTGTTGTAATGATGTCGTCAATAAATGACGTATGCACCTTGAAGCTTATTGCTTGTTGAATCAATCTAGTCTGTTGTGTGACAAGACTTATACGACATCTAAACAGAAGCGAGAATCATAGACTCTCGATAACGCCAAAATATTCAATCACTAGAATATTTGACAGCATCCCTGTTTATATTACGCAAACTGCATAACTTCCTGAACTAAAGGAGAGGATTGGAGGCCCTAACACTAAGCTCGCAAATAACACAGAAGTGGTCAGAGGACAGCTCTAGAGTGACTGTAACTACACCGTCCTGAGGCCTATGTAGCACAAAACGAAGAACATGTCCCAGATTATGAATCTAGACTGCTGAAGAACTGAAATTGGTTTAATGCACGGTGACGACACAGTCAATTTGACCAACGTCTGCTTTCGTGAGAGCAAGACGTGAGCCCTCCCACAGCAAGACGTCAACTCTAGCCACAGCAAGACGTCAACTCAAGCAACAGCAAGACGTTAACTCTAGCAACAGCAAGACGTTAACTCTAGCCAAAGCAAGACGTCAACCCTAGCCACAGCAAGACGTCAACTCAAGCCACAACAAGACGTCAACTCAAGCCACAGCAAGACGTCAACTCAAGCCACAGCAAGACGTCAACCGAAGCCACAGCAAGAGGTCAACCCAAGCCACAGCAAGACGTCAACTCAAGCCACAGCGAGACGTCAACTCAAGCCACAACAAGACGTCAACTCAAGCCACAGCAAGACGTCAACTCAAGCCACAGCAAGACGTCAACCGAAGCCACAGCAAGACGTCAACCCAAGCCACAACAAGACGTCAACTCAAGCCACAGCAAGACGTCAACTCAAGCCACAGCAAGACGTCAAATCTAGCCACAGCAAGATGTCAACTCAAGCCACGATGACAGGTGTGGCAGCAACGGCCAAATCTTCACACCAAAAACGCCCTTAATTGACTATCTGGTAGAGAGTGTATACAGAAGGGATGTGCTTACCTTGTATTGGCTTTCGCTACATTCTTAAGTATCAAACCCGTATTGGCGTTTACAGTAATGTAACGGGGAAACGCTAAGCCGTGAAAAGTAAGAGGTACAAAAGATAACTGACCGGGCATTCAGGGTGCCACGGTGGTTAATATTGTTGTATGTACATACACTTTACTATTGTTATTGGCTGGAAAGTTCTAGACATGTAACAGTAAAACAAACAAAAAATGGTTAAACATATAAATTACAGGTTTTTTTTAGTTTTCAAGGCTATGACCTGTGATGCACCCTCCTTGCCCTGCCACATTTTCTGTTTCGTGTTGATCCTGTAGTATAGGCCTAAACGTGCCAAAGTGTCCTCGCTTTTATAGCCATTTTATTGTTTAAGCTACTTTATTATTTTATTTTTCACATTGAAGTTACTATTCTAGTGTCTCTGTTTTTTTCCTTTTTAATTTACTTTAGCAGTTTATAGTTTACATCTTTTAAATCATTTAAAGCGCTTAGAGCTGTCAGGTAAGCGCTATTAAAAAAAAAAATGCCTAAATCAATAAATAAATAAAATAAATGACAAACACAATTGCGTTACATCCATTGACAGACACGTCTCGTTGTTTCAATGGTCTCTGTATTTCTAGAACATTTTATCTCCTTTACTCCATGTTTAGATACGATGGAAAAATTTCTATAAGAAGTAACAAATTTCTGCTCCTTTAGATTTTGATTGATTTTAATATGTGCATTGTAAGTTTTAAAAAAATAAAATTAAACCAAAAATGACACACATACTTATGATATTTCTTTTTCTTTTCTTTTTTTCTTTTTTTTTTTTAGTTTCTTTTTCCCCCCTTAAAATATCGCGTAACATATTTAAAAAAGGAATGTGATGAATCTTACAGTTTTATTCAAATAAACGTAGTTTGGCGAATTGATTTCGGAAGGGGATATCCCCAATTTAAAAGTGCATCACGTTATATGGTCCAATTTGTGGCAACACAGAATCGAACTGTTTTAACAGCAGTCGCGCCGCTGGCAATGCCGAGGACCCGTTGTCCACACGAATCACATTGCTCAAACTGGCCGTCCACGAGCTGCCGAAGGAAGACAGCTTCAAGTAAGGCGGGTTGTCTATGACGACGTGTGGGATGTTCATCAGCGTGGCGAGGATGTGGCCGTGGAGTCGATCTGTTATCACCACACGGCCCCTCTGCAAGAACTGAAACCCCGACTGGGCTAGAAGAAAAGCCGTCTGCATGTCCGTGGCGCCTTTGTTCGCTTTCCAATCAAAGGCCCAGTCTGAAACATTAATGGTGATCCCCTCTGGGAAATCTGGCAGTGCGTAACGTGTGGATTCACCGTCTCTTCTTTTCAGCCACACGATATCGTATAAAGGGGGCATCTGCCGAGGGACCATGCCGATGCCGAAGGCCATATCCGGTGCGAGAATGTGCGCGACGCCTTTGAAATTTTCCTTTGCAATCGCCAGCGACTGTCGGTCTCTTAAAAACAAAACGAGATTGGAATGATTCGAGTAAATCTTGCTGGCGCTTCTTAAGCTGTCACCGGTATTTGAATGCAACCAGATGCTCTGGGATAAGACGATGATTTTGCGATCAGGAAATGAATTTATAATCGTATCGCGCAAGTTGTCAACACTGGGGTACCCCACCATATTCCCTCCCCCTTGCATCAGAATAACAAGCTCACCAGGGGCGTATTTCTTACTGATCTGTACGGCGAGTCTCAGATACGGTTCTCTCGAACATGTTTTGGACGAGCAGTAGTACACGATGGTTTTGTTCATCTTCCGTAAGAGCAGAACCTCACCGGCCGATATCGCCGGGTCGCCTTTATTTTCATAAACGGCGATCTCCATGAGCATCACGTGACTGGCCGCACCAATCAGATCACGCAACAGGTTGATCAGGATCCTCTGTGCTTCTGCCACGATGTCCACGTTTTGAGACAAGGTCTTAGCTCTTGTGTCGGTTTCTTCGGGGTGATCCACCAGGTGCCAAGATACAAATTCTGCCATCTTTCTGTCCGGGGTGACGGCAACGCTGTCGGGGGCGAATGAATTGAAAGTTTCGAGCTCTTGGTTGTAAATCTTTTTCCCCAAGGTTGCGTCGCGTAGGGTTGAAAAAAATTTCTTCTGATAAACTTGACCAGATACAAAAACAATGAAGACTACAGCCAGGAGAAGTCCCACGGCTCGGTGCAAAGTCTTTGACGCAAAGATACCTGTAGAAAAGTAAGATAAATTGCAGATATCAAAATAACTTTTTACAAATCTTATAATTGCCTTCGCCACATTTGCGAACATTGACACACACACACACTCACAGACAGACGGACAGACAGATAGACACAAACACACACATGAATGGTAAGTCAGGATAACAACAATCTGTCTCGACAATGGGTGGAAGTGAAAAGTACAAAACTCGAATTTAACCAATTATAGTTTCCACTATGCTTTTCTCTAGACTCATTACCTGGATTTGGTTTCAGATTTCATTGAGGTGGTTAGTGATTGATGAAGGCATTCTTTTACCAATTATTTATCCAACTGCCATTGATGATCTTCGCACCCTCCTTGTCCTGTTTACTCCGCATTCTTTGAGGAGCAGGCCTCGCATTAAAGGCCATGACGCCGGAGCTACTAGGCTTGGACGCAAATATCCATCAAACATTCACACACACACACACGCACGCACACACACACACACACACACACACACACACACATATGATCAAAATACTAACTCAGCGTAACATGCTTTGCCCCACTGTTGCTTTCCGTGACGCAACTGGCCGTCGTTGTTCTCTTCCCTTGCATATAGATGAAAAGCCCCAGGCAAGCTAAGGCCAGGCCTGAAAAGTTCCACACGGATGCGTGACGTCTGCCAACCAAGTACAGCAGCAGAACAACCAAGAGGCGTTTAAATATGTTGGCGACGGAATGGCTGACGATGCTCATGACCTGTGAACGGTAGGGACACACTAGCCATGATTTGTCATAAGTATCTGAGGAGTCATTTAATGATCTGATCAGGCGTAAAGCATTTCATACTTATTATATTTGGAGGAAATCCACAATACAATCGTGGTATGTTTCCTAGAAATTTTTTAACAGATCACACAATCCCTAAAACCGAGTTTTTCGTATACATCATGTATAAAACATAATATCGAGCAATTGGGTGGGGCTGAACATTTGACAAAACATGCATTCGAGTAGAGCACTTTATAAGAATCCCAATTAGTGCTCGCCCCCAAGGCACGCAAACGCACATTTTTGTACACGCCCATGAACTCTATTAATATTCTAATGACGCACCCGCTTTGACAAAGCAGAATATTTTCACAAACTATTTTTAAAAAAAAGAAAACAAGAACATATTACTATTACGCACCAAACACACTTGTGATATTTTTTTTTTTGGTGTTAGAATTTCATTTAGTGAAGTTATCGGGAATTTACATTTTTTAAGAAATAGGAAAAAGACTTTTATTATTTGTAAGTGTTGTGGTTGAACGCTTGATAGAATGTGTTGTCATCAGATCGAAAGCTCAGTAGCTTGAAGGTAAGTGGGCCAATTAGCTGTCCGAAGATTTTGCAACGCAGCCATTCATTCAGCCAGCCAACCACCCACAAACAAAAGCGATTTTAAAATTTAAAAAAATTTAAAAAAAATAAAATACAAGAAGTCCGTCTCTTAAATGTGTGATTTCCACATTAAAATATGCTTAGATGAGCAGAACTCATGGATGTGTTAATAAATTTGTATAAACTTATCTAAACGATTGCGGTTCGGGGGGGGGGGGGGGGTGCATAAACAGTCTTTCCATACAGGCTTCTAGCTTGATAACAGAGAAACCGATAACATTGAGTTTTATGCCAGCGACCTACAGTAGCTGATGGCTACTTTGCGGAATGTTGGTTTAAATAGTGAACACTAATCACAGGTAGACCTAACTTATAGAACTAATTTCGACCAGCATCGCCATTATTCAACTTATCCGGACATGTTGAATTTATTTCAAAACAAGCGAATCAACGGAACATCACCTTCAACACCACGTTGGTAGAGATGTACGAGTAAGCTACGTGGAAGTTTCCAGACGTCAACAAAAGACCAAGGGTCAGTGAGGTTTTGGCCGGTAGCAGAACATCTCTCTCCAGGACGTAAGCTGCCAGGACGATGACAACTTGGCAAACAAGCAAGGCCGAGATTTGCCATGTCTGCCTTAGGCTGACCGGTGAGCTGCTGGACTCACGAGACAAATGCATTGACTTGATGGCCACATTCCGGGCTGTCAGAATGATGTTGGAGACGAAGGCCAGGACGATACCCGTCGTTTCTGTTGTGTCCTCGGTGGAATTTACTGAACAAAATGACATGAGAAAAAGCATTCAAAGTAAGGCAGGTCAATCTAAACTAAACACAGGCAAATATCGTTAAAAGTAGGGCAGGTCAAACTAAACTAAAACACAGGCAAATATCGTTAAAAGTAGGGCAGGTCAATCTAAACAAAACACAAGCAAATATCGTTAAAATTAGGGCAGGTCAAAGTAAACTAAACACAAACAAATATCGTTAAAAGTAGGGCAGGTCAATCTAAACTAAACACAGGCAAATATAGTTAAAAGTATGGCAGGTCAATCTAAACTAAACACAAGCAAATATAGTTAAAAGTAGGCAGGTTAATCTAAACTAAACACAAGCAAATATAGTTAAAAGTAGGCAGGTCAATCTAAACTAAGCACAAGCAAATATAGTTAAAAGTAGGCAGGTCAATCTAAACTAAACACAGGCAAATATAGTTAAAAGTAGGGTAGGTCAATCTAAACTAAACACAGGCAAATATAGTTAAAAGTAGGCAGGTTAATCTAAACTAAACACAAGCAAATATAGTTAAAAGTAGGCAGGTCAATCTAAACTAAACCCATGCAAATATAGTTAAAAGTAGGCAGGTCAATCTAAACTAAACACAAGCAAATATCGTTAAAAGTAGGGCAGGTCAATCTAAACTAAACACAAGCAGATATAGTTAAAAGTAGGGCAGGTCAATCTAAACTAAACCCATGCAAATATAGTTAAAAGTAGGGCAGGTCAATCTAAACTAAACACAAGCAAATATAGTTAAAAGTAGGGCAGGTCAATCTAAACTAAGCACAAGCAAATATAGTTAAAAGTAGGCAGGTCAATCTAAACTAAACACAAGCAAATATAGTTAAAAGTAGGGCAGGTCAATCTAAACTAAACACAAGCAAATATAGTTAAAAGTAGGCAGGTCAATCTAAACTAAACACAAGCAAATATAGTTAAAAGTAGGGCAGGTCAATCTAAACTAAACACAAGCAAATATAGTTAAAAGTAGGGCAGGTCAATCTAAACTAAACACAAGCAAATATAGTTAAAAGTAGGGCAGGTCAATCTAAACTAAACCCATGCAAATATAGTTAAAAGTAGGGCAGGTCAATCTAAACTAAACACAAGCAAATATAGTTAAAAGTAGGGCAGGTCAATCTAAACTAAGCACAAGCAAATATAGTTAAAAGTAGGCAGGTCAATCTAAACTAAACACAAGCAAATATAGTTAAAAGTAGGGCAGGTCAATCTAAACTAAACACAAGCAAATATAGTTAAAAGTAGGCAGGTCAATCTAAACTAAACACAAGCAAATATAGTTAAAAGTAGGGCAGGTCAATCTAAACTAAACACAGGCTATTAAAGTTTACTGGTGTAAAATGATTCCGATATTCTATCGAGTGCCTCCCCCATTGGCGGATAGGGGAAAGCCCACCAGGTATGACCTGCACCGGGTACATGAGAACCTATTGCCCGGGAGAGAAGAGTCCTCCGAAGCAAATGCGGACTGACAAAGGAGGAACTCACAACTGAGTACCACTAAACAATAAGATACTCAACATCCAAGTCAAATGGAGGTTATACATTTATCTATAATATATTTGTCGGACGTTTATCATTGAAATTCTGCATGTCTTACTAATAATAAAATGTGTTAAAAACAGAAAGAAATCCTAAAACAAAGTATACTATTATCTTATAATGATTAAAATTACACTTTGCCGTGTTCGTCACTTTAAAACCTTACCATCTCCTATTACAGATGCACCTAATCGTTGCATGAGAAAATAACTTGGATAAAGAAATACAAGTGAAAAGCAATTCTTCTACAATAATTTGTACATCATGGTTTTTTTTCCCCTTAAATACCCCAAATCAATAACAAATAAATGAAACTTACCAGAGAAGAGCAGGGCACCAAATATTATAATGGGTAAACTAATAAGTGTTTCTATGGTAACCGCTGTCTTGAAGATAAGGCGCTGTGCTATAGCCATGGTTACGGGCTCCGTCAGCTTCAGAGCTAACGTAGAGGCAGCCTGCATGCAATAGCAGCGATATAATTCATCAAGGTATTTGATATGTTTCATTTTAAATGTTTTATTAAATGTGCAACACGTTACCTAAACTGACGACATGCGGTGGATGGGATCGTTGTGTTCGAATCGTGTAACAGGAACCTAAGCCTAAGGTCTGCCACCTTCTATCACTCATAAAATAAGTCAATACAAAAGTGGGTTCGTACAAGTAAATTACACTATTATATTTAATGGGGAGACCGCTAGCTCCCAGAATAACAATTTGCCCTTTCTGCTGATTCAACACAAAATAATAATAATTTTATATTAGCTCATTTATAATAACGCCATCTCCCAATCATTGGTGCGACTCACATGGTTAACCCCCATAAGCTAGAACTGAAATCTAAATATTTTAAACATTTTTAAGGCAGTGGTCGGTAAACTCATTAGTCAAAAAAAGATAAGAAAATCAGCAGCAGGGCGATTAAACACATTTTTAAGAGACAAATTTCTTTTTTAAAAAACTGTCAAGAACTATGTTTTTCGGAGTCGAACCTCTTTTGTGGCCGACTGGCCGAGCCGCACTCAGGTCGCTAAAGAGCCGAGCCGTGATTTGCCGAGCACTGAGTTACGGGAACCAATTTTTGCTCTAGTAATTAGGATCCTCCCTGGGCGCCGGGGCGCCCTCCCAATGTCGAAAGCCCACCCTCTCTCCCATTATTCATCCTCTTTTACGTTCCTCCGTGCAACCATGTATTCTGCCGTGCAACCATGTATTCTGCTGTGCAACCATGTATTCTGCAGTGCAACCATGTATTCTGCTGTGCAACCATGTATTCTGCCATGCAACCATGTATTCTGCTGTGCAACCATGTATTCTGCCATGCAACCATGTATTCTGCCATTCAAACATGTATTCTGGCAGGCAACCATGTATTCTGCCATACAACCATGTATTCTGCCATGCAACCATGTATTCTGCCGTTCAACCATGTATTCTGCCGTTCAACCATGTATTCTGCTGTGCACCCATGTATTCTTGGGGACATGGAGTAATAATCAATAGATGAACTACACTTGACAGAATCATGTTTTGGATAGTTATTGACTCACCTCATATAACGCTTTATACTTTTGGTGACATACAACATGTTTATTGTCTTTCTTTTTACATTTACGTTTCTAAAACACATACAACGCAAAAATGAAAAAAAGTGCCAATCAACCAGGGGCAGGGTCGTAGATGCAATGGAGGAGGTGATGCCACAGCAGCAATGCCAGAAGCCCCAAGAGGCCCAAGCATATAAAAAATAAAATAAAAATAGTAATGAAGATACATGCATTGTGATTTTATGGTGCAGTGCTACATGCCACGTGATTATATGGTTCAGTGCTACAAGCCACGTGATTTTATGGTGCAGTGCTACATGCCACGTGATTTTATAGTGCAGTGCTACAAGCCACGTGATTTTATGGGGCAGTGCTACGAGCCACGTGATTTTATGGTGCAGTGCTACATGCCACGTGATTTTATGGTGCAGTTCTACAAGCCACGTGATTTTATGGTGCAACGCTACACACCACGTGATTTTGTGATGCAGTGCTACACACCACGCGATTTTATGGTGCAATACTACACATCTCGTGATTTTGTTGTGCGGTGCTACATGCCATGTGATTTTATGGTGCAGTGCTACACATCACGTGGTTTTATGGTGAAATGCTACACACCATGTGATTTTATGTTGCAATGCTACACTCTACGTAATTTTATGGTGCATTGCTACACATTACGTGATTTTATGGTGCAGTGCCACACACCATGTGATTTTATGGTGCACTGCTACACACCACGTGATTTTATGGTGCAGTGCTACACACCACGTGATTATGTGGTGCATTGCCACACACCATGTGATTTGATGGTGCAGTGCTACTACGTTCGTACATATCTTACGGTATTTATTTACACCGGTTTCTTTATAAATACAATATTTTCCGTTGCCCATTTTTTTATCTCTCACAAGGGCCCACGCCACTCTAGCTACGCCACTGATTAGGGGTTTACACGTCATCATTAGTGTGAGCTTTGTGTTACGCCAAACAATGCGACCAGATACTGCTAGTGACGGAATCGGTAAAATCATTCGGAAGATAAGAGACGTTTAACGAGAAAAAAATAGATATAGATATCAAAGGTTTGCTGTCCACTCCTATTGGACCCTGTATCAATAGGCTATTGAGGATTTCTAAATAGTACAACTTAATTGTTTTTTCAGCATATTTTAAAACGATTTCCTTCAACAATAAACAAATATTGATTCTTAGTTAAATATTCACTGCATTAATTAATTTAATATTGTGAATCGGTTCTAATCGGTTGTTAAATTATTTGAAAATCGATCTTGGTTTTTACATTTTCATGCAGAATATGTATTTTTTATAGCTTCATTTCCAAAAGAGCGATATGTTTGTAAGTCAAGTCACCTCTATGTAAGCCATACTATAATTGGTGGCCATTGTAGCTAGGATATGCAACATCCCTATTAGAATCGTGGCTCGCGACTCATCACTGGAAGATCTTGTGGACACACATAAATAGCAGGTTACACACTGGGGATACCAAAGCAAAATACATAATTATATTTATTATTTAAAAAAAAAATATTAAAAAAAATTAAATAAACTCTTAAATTACAGTTCAAAAAATAAAGTCCTGTTTTTCCTTTCTTCCAAAAGTAGAAATTAAAACTTATCTATAACTAAATATGAGAACATCACCTCTGATGAAAACGCTTCGCTACACCTAACTTTAAGAGCAGGAATTAAGAAAAAACCTGGATTGGTCATTCCAATATGTTAGGGAGCTTTTCCTAGACATCTTCCCATCATGGATCCCTACCCAACCACAACTTGTGATTACAAAGTTTTCTTCGTGAGGTGCACATTTAAATATTCAAACGTGGAAATTGAACTTTTGTTGTCAAGGGGAATTAACTAGAGAAATAAGTACTGGCGCGCCACATAGCTGCGCCACTCCCCTGCGCTGTATACGATATATACAGATGACATCCAGAGCCCTAGCAACACCCCTGCAAAGGTTAAAATTGCTGATGTTACCACCAAAGAAAGCTTGCACCGCAATGTGGTTACAAGCCTGATCAGCTCGTGCCAATAAAATCTGTCTTCAGTTAAATGTCTCAAAAACTGAAGAAATTGTTGCTGATTTCTGGAGCGGTCATCACCCATTGACAGATCTCACACTACATCATAACACAATAGAGGAAGTTGAGAAAATAAGATGTCACCATTAAAAATAAACTTACATGGCATGAACAGGACCAAAGTCCGTATAAAAATTAAACCAAAGACGTTTCCATCATAAAATATTGTACAATTTTGGCGTAAACCAACAAGTTACTAAATTACTGTCCAGTGCAACAGTTTCTCAGCCTACAAAAGGTCAGTATGACCTGCTGTTGTGAGAAGTCACCGTCTGATAACAAACATCAATTAAACAGATTAATCAAGAAAGCTGCAGCACAACACCGAACAAAACATCCTTCACTGCAGAAACTATTTAAGAAATACACTGTAGCAAACCTAAACATATTTGGAATGACACATCCCACCGACTTTAGCACAGATACCTAAGATCAGCTAGATCATGGCGATCTCTTTCTTTTAAAGTTAGGATCGAAAGAAATCTTCTTTTTTTTTCCACATTCTGTACGAATTTACAAGTGTGCCCCCCCCCCCCCCCCAGTTGTAACTAAATCCAAATGAACACTCATTAAATAATTATTGTCCCTAAAGGAGCTAATTTCTGGCTAATTTCTACACTAGTGACATACTTTAGATGTTTTCTGTTTCAATTGTTATAATTGTAACATTTTGTCTTGGTTTAAATATATATTTATTTACGTGCTGTGAATGAATTAGTACAATGTCATTAAAAAAAAATTCAAATTATTTGAATACAAAAAAATATTATCATACCTTGTTATCTTATCATCTTATCTTACCTTATTCTTTTGCACATGGTTATATAACATTTTTTTGCAAGTGTGAGTTCTCTCTTTTCATATTTTTTATACTGCATGACGTGTTTATTTTTGTCTTTGCATTAATTATTGGATAAGACCATACCTGGGTAACTGTAAGGGCCGAGGCGAACAAAAATCGGGACTGCTGGACCCCCGCGTGAAAGAAGGTGGCGATATTCTCCTTTGAAAGTTCGAGGAAGGTCTTCCCGCACTCATGACACAGAAATGACGTCGCCATCCAGCCAGTGAAGACGGCAACCAGTGCAAAGATTCTATTTGGGGAAATGGACTCCATGGTCTAAAGCTCTGTAAGAACAGACCAATTGAATTTTGAAGATTATTAGCATAAAAAAAAAAATTCAAACCAGCAGCAATATTTCTTATTTTAAAATCGTCACACACAGATCCCACACAAACTATGGCGTCGGCGATGCAAGAGATGCTCATCTACTAAGGTGACTAAGACAAAACATGGACTTAACTAACGCACTTTATAAGAGTCGCAGTTAAGGCTAACGCTCCCACAAGTATGCATCTACACACCTTTCCACGTCCCTGTTACATATAATATTCTTTTTTTTCCCCACATCCTTTGAACACCGCAGATTTATTGCACCGCATTCTAATGGAGACTACGTCCGTCAAACCAAAGCAAGTGTAACGCACCAAACCAGGCTGCGATATTTTTTCTATACTCTATGTCAACTTTTCTTTCAATCGTGCTTTTCTCTTGTCTCTGTCTGGGCGTGAGGCAAAACATTCGGACGGATAGTTGACCCACTTCCCGTAAACCTATCTAGTTGAAACTTGGTACATAGACGTGCTGCCAACGACAGCACATACTGTGCATGATTTCCTCATCAACACCAGTAACAGAACCATTGCAAATCCCATCTACATGCATAGGAGCCAAAATGATCAAAAAATTGAAAGTGGGCCCTTAAGATATAGAAGAAGAAGAAGAAAATGTTCAGCCCCAACCCCCATCCCAACCCGCATCCCAGCCCGCATCCCAACCCCCATCCAAACCCCCATCCCAACCCCCATCCCAACCCCCATCCAAACCCCCATCCAAACCCCCATCCCAACCCCCATCCCAACCCCCATCCCAACCCCCATCCCAACCCCCATCCCAAACCCCATCCCAACCCCCATCCCAACCATCAAAACTCAGTTGTTTTCTTTTTTTTTTCAGGGGAAGATGGAAGAAAAATGATGACACTGATTTCAAGTAATAAAATTCCTGATAACTGCGCTAAATGGGATTCTGAAATATACCAAAAGTGCGTCTGAAGCGTAATGTTGTTTCTTTTGATTCTAAGTTGATGTAAACCAGCATGCAGTGCAAAAGCGGGTGGCTTATTAGAATATTAATTTAGATGGAGAGCTGAAAACTACGCTCACAGGGGTAAACAGGTCTGCTTTAGGGAGTCCGAGGGCCCCCACCCCCCACCCCCGGGCCAAAACAAAATCCACCTTGGCTATTGTATTACAAGGCCCTCTGGAGGTGATACCGTTCACTTTGAGAACAACTGACATAAGAAATTATGATAAGTCTAAAATGAAAATGAAATTTTTTTTTTTTTAATCGATTACATCTCATATTGTATTTATACCCGATTCATGTCTGCTTAACATATTTCTAAGAAGAGCTCAACATATGTTTTCGATTACGTGGCTACTGGAGAGTTTCTGAAAATTCGCTCCTGAGCCAAGCAAATTTTGCACTGCTACAAGCTTATAAGTCTAAAAAATAACGTTACCCTATTGACTAGTCCTATAAAATCACAATGGATCGAATCAAATCCACGGAGCGATTTCGTTTAATTCTCAATCTTAACCTTGGACACAAACAAGAGCGTTACGATATCATCGCTGAGTGACCCTTGCAACCAGTGAAATATCCTCCTCATTACCAGGCAACAGAAACATTGAAAATCCCCTTTACAAACATAGGAGCCAGAATGAGCAATACCTCGAGCGTGGGCCCTTAATATAGAAGAAGAAGAACATAACATGACATTTTCGTTTGACGTACGAGATGTCAGTGACACCATGCCATCGGGTGATTGTTTAGAATTGTTGATGATGCCGTTACAGCTTTCAAGGCTCCAGTTAAGCTGAATCATCTTCAAACACAAACAAGTCTCTTGAGATGTGGATGTTGCCCCGTAACATTAACTTTAAGTGTTCAAGTGCAGTGTGCTCTAAACAAAATTTCGCACCATCACCAAATGGTGTGTAAAGGCTTTTCTTGGAAAACATTTTGTGTTTTCAAATTAAATGTTGCACTTGGACGTTCACCTGAAAATCAAATTGAGTCACTTCGTTGGATAAGCTGAACACCTGATAATATTCTATCCATTTCAGTAGCAATAAAAGGACACAACTTATTATTTGTCATTGGAGTTATTCCATGGCATTACACATGCACTATAGGGTATATTTGAACCAGGTTACATCTCATGGTTAAGCCTGTGTAACCTTCCCATCCTGGAGTGCTATCAGTAGTAGTTAGCGTGTATGTGTATCTGTGTGTGTGTCTGTGTGCGTAAGGAGAGAGAGAAAGGAAGAGATAAGGAGAGAAAGAAAAATAGGGAGAGGAAAAAAAGGGAGAGAAAGAAAGATAGAGAACTAGAGAGATAGAAAAAGAGAGAGAATGAGAGAGAGAAACAGAGAGAGAATGAAAGAGAGAGAGAATGAAAGCAAGAGAATGAGTAAGAGAGAGAGAGAGAGAGAAAGAGAGCGCGCGAGAGAGTTAAAGAAATTTTGTTTACGTGGGTGTCTCTACGATTGTAAAAAGTATTATTTTTCTATTCGTTGTGATGATAAGAATCAGGGAGATTGTGTAGACGAGAAGGCGAGTATAAAAGTAAGAGAGGATAGAGAAGTGGGGGAGATAACCAGAGGGAGAATAGATGATATTCTTCTGTAACGTTGTTGTTGACATAACTCAATCTAATTAAAATTTTCAAAAATTAAGTCCCTACTAAGAGAATAGTGAAATGTATAGTTTATTTTTTTAAACGAAAGATTATTTTAATGAAAATTAACATTTTAAATAGGTTTAGAGAATCAAGAATTTTTTTACTGAAAGATTGGATAGTCAAACACAAAAAGTTCAACTGCCCTGCATTCAATTCAAAATCTTGGACTGGCAATACTTGGACTTATCTAACACATACAGCAGTGGAACCAATCTAACACAGAGAAAAACTGGGGCTTATCTAACACAGACAAAAACTGGGACTTATCTAACACAGACAAAAACTGGGACTTATCTAAGACAGACAAAAACTGGGACTTATCTAAGACAGAAAAAAAACTTGGACTTATCTAACACATACAAAAACTGGGACTTATCTAAGACAGACAAAAACTGGCACTTATCTAACACAGACAAACGCTGGGACTTATCTAAGACAGACAAAAACTGGGTCTTTACCTCAACCTAAATTAAGTATCAGATTGTAATGGTATGGCAATAACAATGACGTCATATATTGCTCCTTTTTATTCGGGCCTTTTCCATTACGAACACCAACCCCCCCCCCCCACCCCTGAAAAAATAAAGCTTTTTCCACAAGATTTCTGTTTCCCAGCCGTTTAGCAAAGTCAGCCCTGTAGTGTCTTTACCTCAACCTCAATTAAGTATCAGATTTTAATGGTATGGCAATAACAATGACCCCATATATTGCCCCTTTTTATTCGGGCCTTTTCCATTACGAACACCAACCCCCCCCCCCCACCCCTGAAAAAATAAAGCTTTTTCCACAAGATTTCTGTTTCCCAGCCGTTTAGCAAAGTCAGCCCTGTAGCAAAGCCAGAACTGTAGCAATGTCAGCCCTGTAGCAAAGCCAGAACTGTAGCAAAGTCAGCCCTGTAGCAAAGCCAGAACTGTAGCAATAACAGCCCTGTAGCAAAGCCAGAACTGTAGCAAAGTCAGCCCTGTAGCAAAGCCAGAACTGTAGCAAAGTCAGCCCTGTAGCAAAGCCAGAACTGTAGCAATGTCAGCCCTGTAGCAAAGCCAGAACTGTAGCAATGTCAGCCCTGTAGCAAAGCCAGAACTGTAGCAAAGTCAGCCCTGTAGCAAAGCCAGAACAGTAGCAATGTCAGCCCTGTAGCAAAGTCAGCCCTGTAGCAAAGCCAGAACTGTAGCAATGTCAGTCCTGTAGCGAAGACAGCCCTGTAACAAAAAAATTGTTGGACTGCGATAAAGCTTTAAAATAGATTAATTAGACACCAACAAATTGTGTCAATAAAACAATATAAGGTAAGTATACGTTTCTGCACATGCCTTCATCAGTACAACAAAAAGACAATGAAATAAGTATAAATTAATTTACATAATATATATATATATATATATACAGATGTCATAACCTAAAAAAGGGAGAAAAATAGGAGTGGGCGAAAAAAACAGGCAGAAACAAAGTAAAGAAAAGTGGAAAGGAAGGATTTGAACAAAATTGTAAAAAGCAGACATGTCAAAGATATGGTAGCTAGGTAAAAATTGTGGATTTGGTTTATTCCATATGGAGACAACGTACCAAATAGTGTTATTAATTTATTCTCCATATAAATCCTATCTGTTGTGTTACTAGTATACAGTATACCAGTAACTGCAATGTCTGAGATACCATCATGGTTAGGGCTATTTAAATGTTTGGACACCGGACAGAGAGCTTGTTTATTTATGTTTTAGAGGTGTTCTCTGAACCAGTCTCCAAGGCGACGATCTGTCTCTCCTACGTATACTTTACCACACGTTTTGCAAATGATGGTGTAAATCACGTTGCGACTTGTGCAGGTAAAGCCATCTTTTATTCTGAATATTTACAGAGGGAAAGTGACTTTATCAAGTTCAATCACATAGGGACATGTTTTGCAAAGGCTACGGTTGCAATTTTTGGTGCCTTTATGTGCTTTGATAGCAGGGAAGTGGCTTCTAACTAGTGCGTCCCTAAGGCTCTTGTCCCTCAGGAAAATGAAAAGAAGAGGTTTTCTGAAAATATCATTGGTTACAGAGTCTGCCATAAGAATTGAGCGGTTTTTCAGAACCAGAAAACGAGCTTTAAGGTTATGGAGATGAAAAGTTGAAATAAATTTAAACCTATCCCTAGCGTCAGAATAAGTGTCTTTAAAAGAATCCTGTCTAGTCATATCTTTAACTCGAGCGCCAGCTGCTTTTAAAATTTGTTCAGGATATAACCTGTGTCAGAAAATCCAACATTTCAGCTGTCCTTTCCCAAAAATCCTCATCATTGCTACAAAGTCTTCTCAGTCTCAGCAACTGAGAAAAAGGGATGGTGTTTTTGAACGATTTTCCATTATGAACATGTTGGAACTCTCGGCAAACACAAATAAAAACAATGTGTCTCCTAGAGCCCACTGTTCTTACTTAACAACCACAATAACTAAGAAAAAGGGATGGGGTTTTTGAACGATTTTCCATTATGAACACAAACCAACCCCCCCCCCCCCCCTTTTTTTTGTGTGTAATGTATCAAAGACAACGCTGTATCAAAGACAGCAACGTAGCAAAGACAGAACTAGGACATAGACAGAACTGTAGCCAAGACATCCCTGTAACTTAGACAGCAACGTAGCAAGGACAGCACTGTGGTGAAGGAAGCCCTGTATAAAAAACAGGCCTGTATCAAAGACAACAATGTATCAAAGACTGCCCTGTATCAAAGATAACAGCGTATTAAATACAGCCCTGCGGGATAGACGGCCCTGTATCAAAGACAGCCCTTTATCAAAGACAGCAATGTAGCAAAGATAGCACTGTAGCGAAGACAGTCCCGTATTAAAGACAGCCCTGTATCAAAGACAGCAACGTAGCAAAGACAGAGCTTTAGCATAGACAGCCCTGTAGCAAAGACAGACCTGTAGCAAAGACATTAATGTATCAAAGACATCGCTGTATAATAGACAGCCCTGTATAATAGATAGCCTTGTATCAAAGACAGCACTGTAGTGAAGACAGCACTGTAGTGAAGACAGCACTGTAGTGGAGACAGCCCTGTAGCAATGACCGCCCAGTAGCAAAAACAGCCCTGTAGTAAAGAGAGCCTTAATCGTTAATTTTTTATTCCACAAGTTCGTCATTTGCCTTTGTTTCCCCTCCATCTTTATGATTATGAATAGACACGCGCGGAACCAAGCAAGGCCCGCTCTACCTGTATTTGGACGTGGTCTACTCTTAGGGCTTCCGTAGTGAAGGGGCGAACAACTGTCATTTAAGTAAGTTTTCTTTTGTATTTTATGATGACATGGAACATAGTAGTATTTTAAATAATGTCAACCATCTCAATTTATTAGTTTGTGAACGTATAATATTTGTCAGTTTTTGGAGGTGCTACTAATTTCTATGGATACAAACTTAAAACAGCACTTAAATATTTTTTTTGAACGGGACATTAATACCTTGCCAACGGAGAAGCAGCATTTAAACCACATTAAATATTGTCAGGTCCACGGAAAAAATATTTATGTGTCGTTTCAAATATTTGATGCAGTTTATTTGTTTTCTATATCATCCTATAATTCATTAGAGCGCGTCCAATGTCCTCGGCCTGGATTGTGGGAAATAGGAAATGTTAAGATAAATCTTTACTCTGATTTCATACATTTTGTTTTAGGTGAAGTAACTTCTCTCTTATAAATCTGAAATATCAATTGAAATAATGAAAATCTGAAGTCTGAAGTAAAATTTAGTTTAATGCTTAATTCTGTGGCAGTGGCAGTGAATCCAACTTTTTAAAGAATTAGCATAATCTTTTAGTTTACATAAATAAATTGGATGGACTTCCTTGGTATTCATGACACAGGCAGCTATGCTAACAAACCAACACTAAGACCCTGGCCCTTGCCACATTGTACGCCCCCCCCCCCCCACACACACACACAAGATCTATCATTTCATTTTAACTAGCAACCCTAGCGCGTCACGTGACGACACTAGGAACAACCTAAAGTCTTGTTAGTCTTAAATCGATTAGCCATGGCACAGATATTACAAGTTGGTTATTTGGCCCTCAAGGCATTCACTTAGTATAATGGCACAATGAGCTGATAGAAATTCACACAAGAATTCGCAAAAGCTGTAGATGATGAATATCCTTTTTGAAAGTTGAAAAGCTTGAGAACAGATGCTCACCTGCCAGGGACGATGACCAGTTCGCGCCATTTCGCTTTGTTGATATTAGGATGTCTCGGTACGCAGCTGGGCGCACAGAAAGGTTGGTACACATGTTCTCGTTGTTCAATGGCTGGAGTAGTACAAACATAGCGCAGACTTAAAAGAAAATGAACGTATTTTTTTGGTCATTTAGCTGATTTGCTAACAAGCTCTTTAAAATGTCTGTGGCTTCAAAAAAATAGATCCGAATACATTCAAGAATATATTTTAACTATATTGGCCAGATTAAATGCTGAAGAATTTTTAGTTAGAACTTTATTTTCTTGTAGCTACTGTTAAATAATACACACACACACACACACACATATATATATATATATAAGTTAAAAAATTTAAGAATTTGTTTCGATTTTTCTTCCGGCTGTTGTAACTTGATTTTTAGGACTGCATGTTGACACTGTGTCAAAAGCTGAACTAACCTTATGAATTATGCTTGAAAACTTTCTTTAAAGTTATTTTAATTAATTTATTTCTAAATCAATAGTTTTTTCCCCCCAGTGGTCCAAAATTGACCGCCCCTTCTATGCTTATTTTCTTTGGCCATTAAAAATATTGAACTTGACATTAAATTCCTTCACCACATACATATTTTGTGATAGGCAAATTTTGGTTTTGAACAACTCAACTTCTGTTTCAAACACACGGTTTTCGTTTCCAGAGATAGAGAGAACTACATCTTCACCATAATCTTCAAACGAATCATTTAACCGAAGCGTCCATGTAATTGTCCTGTTGTCCTGATATCCTGTTGTTTTGTTCCAAAGCCCAAACATGTCATGCTCCGTTATTTAATTCAATATTAGAAGCCTGAAATTTGTTTTTTTTTTACTGGACACCAGGCTTGGGACTGATGCCCGACATCAAGACACTGTTGGAAGAAAAGGCATCACTTTCTCTCACATATCCTGTGACATCACTTTCTATCACATAACCTGAGACATCACTTTCTCTCACACATCCTGTGACATCAATTTCTCTCACATATCCTGTGACATCACTTTCTCTCACATATCCTGTGACATCACTTTCTGTCCCATATCCTAATACATCACTTTCTGTCCCATATCCTGAGACATCACTTTCTCTCACATATCCTGTGACATCACTTTGCTGTCACATATCCTGAGACATCACTTTCTCTCACATATCTGTGACATAACTTTCTCTCAAATATCCTGTGACATCACTTTCTCTCACATATCCTGTGACATCACTTTCTCTCACATATCCTGTGACATCACTTTGCTGTCACATATCCTGTGACATCCCTTTGCTGTCAAATATCCTGCGACATCACTTTCTCTCACATATCCTGTGACATCACTTTCTCTCATATAACCTGTGACATCACTTTGCTGTCACATATCCCGTGACATCACTTTCTCTCATATATCCTGTGACATCACTTTGCTGTCACATATCCTGTGACATCACTTTTTCTCACATATCCTGTGACATCACTTGCTCTCACATATCCTGTGACATCACTTTGCTGTCACATATCCGGTGACTTTACATTCTGTCACATATCCTGTGACATCACTTTGCTGTCACATATCCTGTGACATCACTTTGCTGTCACATATCCTGTGAATCACTTTATGTCACATATCCTGTGACATCACTTTCTTTCAGATATCCTGTGACATCACTTTCTGTCACATATCCAGTGTCCTCGCTTCCGGTCACATATCCTATGAAACTTCCGTAAGCACTAAATTATTACTATACTTACTCTAAGATTTTACAGCCTGGACTTAAGATACTACCTTTGTTTTCTCTCAACTTTCTCTACATACTAGGTTTTAATAGAATGGTCGAGTTCAAAATAATTACAAATTTTGTATTTGTTTGTCTACTTTGCCAGCTCTTCGTGTATTTATAGCTGATTATTTTATGTTTGTAAATATAGCTCATTAGGTCATGATTGTAGGTATAGCTCATTAGGTCATGATTGTAGGTATAGCTCAATAGGTCATGATTGTAGGTATAGCTCATTAGGTCATGATTGTAGGTATAGCTCATTAGGTCATGATTGTAGGTATAGCTCATTAGCTCATGATTGTAGGTATAGCTCATTAGTTCATGATTGTAGGTATAGCTCATTAGGTCATGATTGTAGGTATAGCTCATTAGGTCATGATTGTAGGTATAGCTCATTAGGTCATGATTGTAGGTATAGCTCATTAGGTCATGATTGTAGGTATAGCTCATTAGGTCATGATTGTAGGTATAGCTCATTAGGTCATGATTGTAGGATTAGCTCAATAGGTCATGATTGTAGATATAGCTCATTAGGTCATGATTGTAGGTATACCTCAATATGTCACGAATGAATGTATATCTCCTGGGGGCTTGGTAGTATGTATAGCTGACAGGGTTAGGATTGTATGTATAGCTCTTTTGGTCATGAGTGTGCGTATAGTTCATTATGTAATAAATGTATATATAACTCAATGTGTCATGATTGTGTTTATAGCTCAATGGGTGCTGATTGTATGAATAGCTCAGGCTGTCATAATTGTATGTATAGCTCATTGGTTCATAATTGTATGAATACCTCTTTAAGTCATTATTGTATGTATAGCTCATTGGGTCTTGATTCTATGAACAGCTTATTTGATCATGATTGATTTTCATTTAATCTTGTCACTGCATATTTTCAGTGTGGATATCCAACATTTAAATGTCCTTTCGAAATCTCTCCATCTAAGTCTCCCTAACTGGCCTTCTTAAACTCCTCGTATAACCTCTCGTATTCTCTCATAACCTATTTTTAGATGTTCTAAATCCCGAGACGCTAGACTTATATTTAGCGTTGACAAGGTTAAACGTAGAGCTTTTACTCCTCTTTACTCGTTCAAGTGATAACAAACAATTACACCGTGAAAATATAGATTAGCCTTTCGAGTAACAAATTTATGGTAGAAAATTTCAATTTTTAAAATAAAACATTTTCTACTCTCAGAATGTGAGCAGCTACACTACGGTGCCGACTGCCAGAATATTTGCCACTGTAAAGGTTCCTGTGGTGTAGATGGTAGCTGTGTTGGCGGATGTTCGTCAGGATGGTTCGGACCCCAATGTCGATATGGTCAGTGCATGACGAATAACCTTAATCAGAAACTCTGAGCAACGAGTCTAACACTTTTAACAATTGACATTAGCCTCTAGTTTCCTAAAGCATTGAACCGTAAATTATATTGTCTTCTACCTTCAATGTCTTGACTGTCCCCAAACCTTAGCCCACATGATTAACTTAAAAATGACTGTTCACATTTTTCACGCAACTTAAATTTCGTCTTGATACCATTGATCCATAGAAGGACTATCAGCAAGCTTCATAATACATTAACACTATAGAATACAATAAATTAACCAGATAAGTTTCAAAGCATGAGAATCGACGCTCAGTTCCGAGCTAACAAAACACCATAACGTAGATTCTACATTGCCGAGCCCGTCTCACACTACTCTAAGTCCATGATGTTGACATCTTTATATATTAAAGCAATAACATTTCCCTCCACAGATGACTTGTCAATCAAATCTGTCACAGAGGAACCGAGAGATTTCACGCTGGTGGATGGCGATGACACAACGTGTGTGAACCACACTGATCAGAAAATAGGGATACGTGTGATTTTTGACAAACCTATTGCGGTTGTTTGGATGACAATCTCATTGAAAAGCCAAGGTACTTTGGTGGTAGAATTAATCTATACTCCATTTAAGACGTCCAAAGCTCTGGAAGGGTTAAGGTGTCGGATTGATTAGATAACATTCGAAGATACCAACCAACCACATGCAAAGGTATTTCTTAACATTACCAGATACACACCAACCACATACAAAGGTATTTCGTAACATTACCAGATACACCCCAACCACATACAAAGGTATTTCGTAACATTACCAGATACACATCAACCACCACGTGACAAGGGAATTCATTAGATACCAAGATACAAACCAACCACACAATAAAATTAACTCATAGCATACGAAGATAGCAAACAACCACACAATAAATTAATTCATGACATACGAAGATACCAAACAACCACACAAAAAGTTAATTTATATTATTCCTAGAAAACTACCAAAAAAAACAGATAAAAGTAATTCATAATATTCCGAGATACAAACCAAAAACACAAATTTTTTTTTATAACATTCCAATATACCAACCAATTTAATATCTATTAATGAATATGTATTAATGAATGATCGTTCTGTTTCTTGATGCTGCTAACTGTGTTATCCTGGACGACGTTTATACAAAGAAATGACTGTAAGAGAAATGAGAGACACAAACATATTATAATAATAATTTGTACTTTGACCCTTTCTGATAACCTTTTTACTGAATCTTAACTGATCATGTAACATATTTATTATATTTAATTGGTCCTATAATTGTCAAATGTCCTTGCGTCATTGGCTCCTTTTACTTCAACCTGTTAGCCTGATTTTAACTAAGTTAAGGAATCTTTCCAGCGTGATTTGGAATATGCGCAGGTCAAAATTTAGCCACCATCACTTGCCTCCCTTATGTTTTGTTTTCATAATGACGTCAGCGATCAAATGTGCTGTGGTATTTCTTTGATTCTCCTCTCCCTTGATTGGGAAATGGATGTTGAGTTTAGAATGCGTTGCATTTGTTCCACAGTATGATATCAGGTGACGCCATTTCTAGAATTATTTATCAGAGGGTTATACTTTAATTCCTCTATATAAGTTGGCAGCTTTCCAAGCCTATTGGGAAATTTGTTGCTGTATTTAATAAAATGATACGATATGTAACAACCGTACAAGATTGTACTCTTAATATTTATATTTTAAATTTAAATGTGTATTTTAAGACTAGTGTACCTTTTCACTTACAATCTTTGCGGTCGAAAATCAAAGATAAATTCTATTTCACTTAAAATTGCAACATGCGACATCCGCACACTGCTTGACATGGACACTACAAACAGACCTAAACGACGCAAGGCGCTCATTGCCCATGAACTTGCCAGATACAACATAGACATCGCCGCCCTCAGTGAAACCAGACTCCCTGGCAAGGGTGAAGTCGCAGAAAGGCTTGCTGGCTATTCTTTCTTCTGGAGTGGACGCAAACCTGACGCAAGGCGAGAAGCTTGAGTTGGCTTTGCTATCAAAACCTCTCTTATGAGCGAGCTTCCCAGCTCTCCAAAAGGTATCAAAGACCGTCTCATGACATTGAAACTACCCCTTTGTCATGGAAAGAAGGCTGCCACTTTAGTCAGTGCTAATGCACCCACCATGACAAACACATAAGAGACCAAAGATACGTGTTATGGAGACCTGAAAAATTTCATCTCCTCCACACTAACTGCTGACATACTCATCATACTTGGAGATTTAAATGCATGCCTACTCGGACCATCTACCAGGAAACACAATGAGAAAAACAAAGCGATCCAAATGCTACTTGAAAAAAAACACGTCAGGCGTACAAGGCCTTCCATTATGAGCCAATGTCAACAGCAAAGACAGCTGCGATGAGGAGCATCCGCAGCAAAGTACAGTTGCAAATGCGCAAGATGCAAGACTCATGGCTGAGTGCGAAACCTGTTGAATTTCAGGGCTTTGCAGACAAGAAAGACATGAAAAACTTCTACAGTGGTCTGAAAGAAATCTATAGAGTTACTACCTCAGGTTCTTCCCCTCTCCTTAGTGTAGACTGTTCTACACTCATCACAGAAAAGGAGAAAATCTTGGAAAGATGGGCGGAAAACTTTGCTAATGTGCTCAATGCGCCTTCCATCATTAATGATGAGGCCATTGAAAGACTCCCCCAGGTCCCAACGAACAAGTGACTGGACGTTGTCCCAACTTTGGTCGAGATACAGACAGCCATCCGCCAAATGTCCGATTTCAACTTACCTGGCTCCGACATGATTCCTGCCGAAATCTACAAAGAGGGTGGACCAGCGCCGACGGATAAGCTATTGCGTCTATTCCAGATCATCTGGCAGACGGAAACTGTACCACATGACCTCAAAGATTCCTCAATTATCCACCTGTACAAACACAAAGAAACCGCCAGGCCTGCGACAATCGCCGCGGAATTTCATTGCTGTCCATTGCAGGCGAGATCTTGGCCCGAGCCCTTCTGAACCGCCTGAATGAAAATCTGAAGCTAGGTCTCCTACCTGAAAAATAATGCGGTTTCCGCAAAGAACGCGGAACTATCGATTTGCTGTCAGGCAGCTTCAAGAGAAATGTCAGGAGAAGAATACAGATCTATATTCCACATTTATCGACCTGAATAAGGCTTTGACAGGGTGAACAGAGGTGGCTTTTGGAAAATCATTAAGAGGTACGAATGGCCAGACAAGTTCAACAACATCATCCGTCAACTGCATGATGGCACGATGGCATGATGGCCTGTGCAGGACAACGATCAGTTATCTGAAGCATTCCCTTTCACAAACGGAGTGATGCAGGGCTTCCATACACTTCAATATTATTTATTCTGCAATGCTGTCTGATGCGTTCAAGGACTCCACCATGAGCTTGACAATCCGGTTTCGCACTGATGGATCCGTCTTCAACTTTAGGAGGCTTCAAGCTAAAACCAAGGTCAAACATAACACCATCAATGAGCCTCTGTTTGCAGACGATTGTGCCGTCAACGCTGCGTCAGAAGCCGCTATGGAACACAGTGTTGAAATCTTCTCCGAGGCCTGCTACAACTCAGGCCTCACAATTAACACTAAGATGACTGAGGTGTTGTATCAGCCAGCTTCCAGTAAGCCCTACGTTGAACCCAACATCATCTTCAGCGGACAGCGTCTTAACGCGGAGGATATATTTACTTGGGCAGCTCCCTCTCCAGATCTGTCGTCATGGATGAGAAATGAATGCCGTGACTCAAAAACTAGTGCAGTCCTGTCAATATTGCTATTCGGATGTGAAACGTGGACAATCTGCCAGCGTCAAGCCAAGAAACTGAACCATTTTCACACACACTGCCTCAGAAAAGTCCCATGCATCCGCTGGCAAGACACAGAGGTCCTCGCTAGAGCAAACCTACCTAGTATGATCACCATCCTGATGCAGTCTCAACTCCGTTAGATGGGACACGTAGCCCGTGTGGAAAAACTCCAACTCCCGAAATAGTTATTCTCTGGAGAACTCACGATAGGCAAGCGCTCACAAGGAGGTAAAAAAAAAAAATTACAAAGACTCACTGAAAGCGTCACTAAGGGCCTTCACCATCAAGCATACTCAATGGTAGCAGACAGCCCAGGAAAGAGCCAGGTGGAGAACATCTGTCAAGAAGGGGACTAAATCTCATGAAGCCAGTGTGATAACCACAGCTGAGGCTTGCCCGAAAGAGCAGCATTAGATCACCGAATGCAGCAACTATCCCCTGCCCGCGGTGCCAGAGATTATTCCGAGCACGGATCGGACTAGCAAGCAACCTACGAGCTCACCGTGACCCACCATCACGCATAACAGGATGAGTCGATGGTCCTAGTATATTTTGACGGACAAACAACAACAACAAAAACCTTTTCACTTGATGTGCTTTAAGTTGATAGCGTCTTTTTTTTGTTTATGTTAATGTGAATTTGTATTTTTATAGAAATTTAATAGCATCATTAAATTGAATATTCTTAGTATCACTATATTTGGTGTCGTTTTCTTTGCACGCTTTTTTTTCAGACCTTTGTTACAAATTGTTCATTCTACGAGCGAAACTATTAAATTTACAAAAACAAAAAGATATACAACGTTACGTATCGAGTGAGACTTTTGATATGGTGAAGCCCATGACCTACGTCATTATATGCTTTATTTTCCTCTCCTATCTATAAATAAATTCTTATTACAGTTCTGTAAGCTTCTTAAAACTATGCTTTTATGTTGCTTCTTTTTGCATAGAGTTTCTTATATTTAAATCCCATATAAAATTTGATGATTTTACTCTACACTTAAATCCCCTGTCAGCTTTTCATTTACCCTATATCAACCATGTAATGGCTTTTCGAAACCGACAGAAATCATCCCATCATAAATCAAAGGTTTTCAAATGGTATTTGAAATGTTCCTGTCCATTTCAGTTTCCCCAGAGAGCGTGGACAAACTCAACATTCAGTTTAGATCCGTGCAACAAAGAGAGTGGGAGAGGATTTCTTGTATGAACAAGAGCGTGGTGCTAGAGCCCACTGCGGTGCACATCGTCTGTCAGAAGGTGCTGGAGTGCACAGATGTGTTCCTTCAATGGGACGATATGTGGGTCACGTGTTCAATATCTATATCTCAAGGTAGATGTGGAATCGCCTTTGTCAAAGTGTTGGTACATTATTTGGACCCAGTAATTTTTTAAATATTAATGTAGAGGCGTAGCTAAGGGTGACATGTGGGTGCAGATGTCCATGGGTGCTAGACTATTTGAAAGTGCCAAAATGTGCTTTGATATTATTGTATTAATGAATTTTATTTAAAAATGAATCTTGTCCCCGGACTCCAAACAATCTAGCTACGCCTCTGCATTAATGTCTACATCTATACGATTTAAACATGCAGTGGACCAGATATTTAGACATAATGTGTATAAGTGCTGCCCACATACAGTTTAAAAAAAAATAAAAGTTCCAAAGACGGCACCTATTTGATGGTGCGCACTCCAGTCAATGCATACTTAAGAATAACTGCAATCAGCCAGACCAGTGAGCAAATTCAAGAATGGTTCCAAAATCATTTTTGTTTGGATTAGTGAACCATTATGTAATGGAATAAATTTACTTACATCGCTTGAGCAGTTTGAAAGAAACTAATGTGTCTCTAAATAATTTTCAAGATGTCTCACTAGATTTTGACATGATATAATGAGATAAGCTGTCAATTTCTTAAACACCCATTCAACGATGTAAGTGTGGGAACTGTTACACTATCCATGAAATTTGAAATGATAATCTTTTCAATGGTCATTTCTCCTCAACAAGAGACTTTTAGAATAGTGAGGGACCCATAAGTGAGAGTGGCAGGTCATCATAGTTGCTAAAAAGTATGTACTAGTCTATTGATTTGCGTTACAAAGTGTACCAGTGCCTAGCAATTTCAAAGTAAACTTCATACCAGTATAACATTTAAAGTTCTAAAAATAGCCCCTATGGTTTATGAGGATTAGGGCCTCAACAAGTCTAAATCTGACCTGAGCTGGCACCAGCTGACCCTAGCTGACCATAGTGACCAATTTCACATGAGTAGCCTAACATTCTGTACGCCATCTTGAACAGAGTGCTATCCCGGCTTCTATGGCCCCAAATGTGTCAGTCAGTGCAGTGACGTTTGTTTAGGGAAGGTGTGCGATGACAAGGATGGACACTGTGTTAATTGCCCGAGTGGACATACAGGACCCCGCTGTGAAAAAGGTAACTGTCATCATTCGTATAAATGTGGTCGAGATTGTTCTTTTTCTTCATTAATCGACGGCGAAGTTAAGTACAGCTGTTGATAGCATGTATCATATGTGCAGTGTTTTTTTTCAGACTCCCGGGAGATTGGGGGGGGGGGCGGAGAATTATAGATGTTTGGGTTAGCAGTGTCAAGGGCGTTGGCGGAGGGGGTTTTCCGCAATTTTTTTTTATATGGAGGGGCGGCATTTTCGGACAACTGCGAGTTTCTATCGTGCCACAACCCTAGCTACATCACTTGGTAGTGTATCTATACGCGCCAAAACTGGCGACAGGGTCAGCTATACTGTTATTTTATCGGGAAGTGTGTCAGAAAGCGAGGGAAAGGATGGCGACTGGGTGAAATAGGACAAGAGTTATTTCAAAATCCATAGTTGCATTTTGGCGTTTACCTGAATTTAGTGTTACAATCTCGGTTCAAATCATAACAGACGCGAAGCGGTCAAAAGAGTGACTTAATATTTTATTATACACAATCACAATCATAATACAAAATAGCTCTACATCTCATGCTGAACATACTAATACTTGGCACTAATGCCATATTAATCTCAATTCTTCAATCAATAGCGTCTGGATATTTTAAACGATTTATTTTAAAACATTTTTAAAATCTAAATCCCTAGCATTTATTTTCAAACTGACTTTTCTGGGGTGGGGGGGTGGGGGTTGGGCAGTGCCCAGTACAGATGCCTGAAACAAACATCACTTGTGAACAATGCTTTTCCCTTTCACATGAAAATAATGGGTTTCAGAGTTAAGGGGGGCGTAATAATAAATCTAGTCCCCGGGCGCAAGGCACCCCTCTGCATTAAGCTTAGTTTGTTTCAGAATGTGAGCCGACTTACTATGGTATCAACTGTCAGTCCAGATGTAGCCACAACTGCTTGAATCAGTTCTGCTCAAGGACGACAGGTCATTGCGTCGCGTGCCCCTTGGGAAGGACTGGACACACATGTGAACAAGGTCAGTACAACAATATGATATCACATTGAATTACGGCAGGTTACAAGGTCAGAGCAACAACATGATATCACATTGAATTTACAGCCGGTTACTTAAACATATAAAAACTCGTACATCACTGTTAAAAAAATCTTGCAGCGTTTTGTTCCTAAATTATTGTACTAATTATATAAAAAAGAATGATAAAAGACTACGCAGCAACAACAGACGCATTGCGTTCTAATGAATTTTACGATTAAATTGTAGCTATAACAATGTAAAAAGTAAAACAGTCAATGAAAAAATATATAAAATAACTTTTGTCACCCTGTTAGAACATACATGTGACACATCAATGTGGCTAAAATTGCAACTCAGAGTTTCCTATTTATGTTTTGGCATCTGCTACAATTGTAAAGCTCTGAGTCCTGCATGAGTCCTTCATCACTGGAAAAAAAAATGATATGATTCCATGTTGAGATTCTCCAACTTTTGACAAATCTAAATTTGAAGATGCTTATATATCAATATAACTCTATTTACTATTTAAAAAAAAAATTAGTTAACATTTTACGAAGTTTGTCTCATACATTTGAGTAGTTTTCCAAAGGTTAAGATACAACTTACAGCTGAACCTGAGGTAACAATGCTTTACAGATATTGAAATCACATTATTTCGAATAAGTCTAAGCCGACAAATAAAAAAAAAATGCCCGCTTAATTCATTTCCTTATTTCTTCACACCCAGAAACTCTCACGGGCTTGTTCAATGACCCATATTCCAACGACAGCAACGTGAACAAAACACACCAGTTCAATACAGGTAAATAGTTTTGGCTGAACTTCCGGTGTTTGAAAGCAACATGACATGACACTACTACATGACATGACACTACAACATGACATGACACTACAACATGACATGACACCACGACATGACATGACAATATAACATGACATGACACTACAACATGCCATGACACTACAACATGACATGGCACTACGACATGACATGGCACTACACCGTGACATGACAATACGATATGACATGACACTACAACATGACATGACACTACAACATGACATTACACTACAACATGACATGGCACTACACCATGACATGAAACTACAACATGACATGACACTACAACATGACATGACACTACAACAGGACATGACACTACGCTATGTCATGACACTACCACATGACATGACACTACAATAGGACGTAACACTACAACATGACATGACACTACAACATGGCATGACACTACGACATGACATGACACTATAACATGACATGACACTACCACATGACATGACACTACGACACGACTTGACACTAACCTCAAACTAACAAAAAAAAAAAGAAAAAGAATACCCGTTTTAATGTTATAAAATATAAAAAACTGTATGCGACTGGCAAGCAAAAACTGCCCCGGGACATTGCATTCTTTTTTAAGCGCCCTAAAAGAAGGAATTTTTTAACGCCCTTTCAATGGGACATCCAACATGTGCTTTAGCGCCCTTTCAATATGACATCCAACATGTGCTTTAGCGCCCTTTCAATATGACATCCAACATGTGCTTTAGCTCCCTTTCAATATGACATCCAACATGTGCTTTTAGCGCCCTTTGAATATAACATCCAACATGAGTTTTAGCGCCCTTTTAATGTGACTCTAAAATGTGTTTAAGCCCCTTTTGAATGTGACATCCACAAT
The DNA here is from genome assembly GCA_964033795.1 of Lymnaea stagnalis. Classification (NCBI taxonomy): domain Eukaryota; kingdom Metazoa; phylum Mollusca; class Gastropoda; family Lymnaeidae; genus Lymnaea; species Lymnaea stagnalis. The sequence continues at coordinate 180,904 of CAXITT010000236.1, read as the reverse complement.
GTGTTTTAGCCCCCTTTGAATGTGACATCCATTATGTGCTTTAGCGCCCTTAGAATGTGACATGTAATATGTGTTTAAATCACCCATTTAATGTGATATCCAACATGTTTCATCGCCTTTTCATGTGATAAAAAGAAATGATATAAAAATCATTAGTTTATTAAAATGAAGTTTGTCACTTTCCCCTATTTCCAATCAATTTATCATTTGATTTCATAAATATCATATTTTTTCATATGATTTATAATCATCTAATTTTATCATTTGCTTTCATAAATTTCAGGTTTTAGAAATGATATTAGATCTGAAATATCTTTACATTTTATAACTGGTAATACACTGTATGTAAGGTCTCATACTGTCATACATCCTTTACATGCAGCTTCTGCTGATGGCAGCACAGTAGCACTGATAGTGGCAGCAGTCGTTGCGTGTGTTGTCCTAGCTGTGGTAGCAGTTGTTATATATATGTGAGTAGCATTCAGTGTTAGCTTTAAATAATGATATAAGCATGCGAGAAACAGATATTGGATGATTATTATCTGGACAATGACTCTCTCTAAGATCAATTCTTGGGGCATATTGTAACTTCTAATGGAATCTATAAGCGCTAAATGTTATTGTGTCATCAAAGCCGTGTGTCTTCAAAGCCGTGTGTGATCAAAGCCGTGTGTCATCAAAGTTGTGTGTCAAATTATTTCAATCTGCTTACCGCATAATAACGATATAAATTAATTCAGTCAGCGGCGCATGTGATCTGTGGAAGCCTATGACGTATGCCCTTCGTACAATTGTGTATTTCTTATAGAAATATCTTAATACTGTTGCGCAATGTTCTGAAAACCATAATGGTGTGTTAACTCTTTTCCCGCTGCAAGGTCTATTAAAATCCAAAATTACAACTTGATTATTTTTTTTCCCTTGAAATAACCTGTAAACCTTTTGTCTTATTCGATGTCGGCTAATTAATAGATTTTAAATATTGGCAAAAGTCCAGTCATTAAAAATTGAAAGTTTATCAAAACTATTTTTAACCAGGAGCGTAGGTTGTCTGGTCTACCAACCCCCACCCCCCTTGCTTTTTTTGTTTCTTAACATTGAACGGCAGCATTTTTGGTCAAATCCAGAATTTTTTTTTCACCGATAACGGCGGCAAATTCGCCGTCCATCCGTCGGGAGTCACTGAATGTAGCCAATCAATGTATTTAACCATCCATGGAGAGAGGTAGTCCTGCTTGAGTGGTTAACGACATGTCAGAAAATGAATTCAACCTGAACAGTGTCGATTGCTAATTCACACGGGTTTTAAGCTAAATCGTCTTTAAATGAATTTTTTAAAGTAGCCTATATCATCATAATATTGATATAATATACAAATAACAAAATATTGATATTTTGTTTCTTTTCTAGGCTTACACATTTCATAGTATTCGTGGTCGCCCATAATTTGTATTCCTACTTTTAATGTTACATTTGTTGGCCTCGAAATGACTACATAAGTATGTTAAAAGTCAACACTGAAACTAAACAACATCATACATCTTGTCATTTCAGACTGCGAGATAGACTCTGCAGGTCCTGCCTGGGACCAAGCTATCCTAAATATCGTGTTTTTACGACATCCGAGACAGACTTCTCTCCAGATGGAAACGATGATACAGCAGTCATCATCAGCTAAAATTTCAATTTCATTATAGGACTTTTGAATAGTTTTGATTGTCATTAATTTGTGCCAAGGCTGAATTCTGGTTACAGCATCTTCGACGTCTGCTGTCTCAGTACAACTATCTGGAAGCCAAACAAGGTGTTCCTACGTACAGGACGTGGGGAAGGCCCCGTAATGTATTTTCTGATACCTTCTCTTGCTACATCACAATGTCAATCTGATCATAGTCTTTTATATATAAATATATATGCTTATATACCCCATTATGTACTATGATGGACCGCAAGTTATACCTCAAGTTGATATGTCTTAATGGTAAACAGACAACTTCAACCAATAAAGTGTTATACTTTTATGTTCGTCGATGAACATTGGGCACATAGAAAACGACACTATGATCAACATGTGTTGCTGACAAAAATGGATGAAATATAGATACATTCTAAATATTTAATTTGATGAGACTGCAATAAATTATGTCTATAGAACTTTGAATTACTGATTTGTTTCGTAAAGGATTCAAAGATTAATCAAATCAGTAGTAATCCAAAAGATGACGTGTATTTATAAAGCAGTTTAAAACAGTGATTGAAGCATTTTTATTTGAGACTATATTAATAATAAATATTGTCATTTTTATATTTACCTGTGAATTGATTTTAACCATAATACAAAAGAATATCTAAATGTATCACTTTTCTTAATGATTACGATAAATATTTAAGAATGAATTCTATTGAATGAAAAACTTAAATTTAAAAAAAAACACATTTTCATCGGCATAATACATTGAAGTTAACACGTGTGACGTCATGTATATTTACTTAAGTATGATCCCCCTCCCCCCGGCAAATGTCGTCTTCAAGATTCTTCCATTCATCTTGTTCCTATCCATTCCAGCTGCCTCCATGTGTATACAATACTATGTGTTTCTGCATGTCTTCTTTTTATTTTCTCTCTTCGTTTTCACCTGTAGTTTCCATGTCAGGATAGTCTGGTGATGTTTTCTGGGGTTTAATGAAGAGTGTGCCCTATCCGCTTCATCTTTGAAGAGTGTACCACGTCCATTTCATCTTTTATTAGTGTGCCCTATCCACTTCCTCTTTGAAGAGTGTGCATCCAGTTCATCTTTGAAGAGTGTGCCCTATCCACTTCCTCTTTTCTTTGTGATGTTATTTTAGAAACAGGTTCCTTTGTACGTTTTTCCAGTAAGCCTTGGTTGTGGGTGACGTTTGGCCAGTTCATGGTCAGGATCTTTCTAAGAAAGTTTTGTGAAGATCTGTATTTCCTGCGTGATGCTCGCCGCTGGTCTCCAAGTGTTCGCTTGGACTGATTTGAGATTTGTGTCCCACACTCCATTTTTAGTTTGTAGGGTCAGCTCCGGTGATTCCCATCTTTGCTTAACTAAACCTTCCCAACCGGATCTCTTCCCTATGGCTCAAAGTTGTGACCTTGACCTGACGGCCTTGTAGCTAAAGCATCATTGGCGTGGCTAGCAAAAAGGTTTGGTGATTGGATCATTTTAACATGCCTTCCAATAGAATTTAATTAACAGTTAAAACACACACATACACGCTCACCTAATATATGCATATAAATATATGTTAGAGAAAGCATAACCCATGCATTTTAAACGTAAGGGCTCTTAACCTTGATGTGCTTCAAAGTAATAATATGTTGGTTAATGAGACTGTCGCAATATTGGATAAGAAACTATGTGAGTGATATGCTATACGTATTTTGATTGATCAATTCCAATATTTATTTGCATCCAAATAAATTACTTAAAAAGAGGAGAAAAAAAATATTCATCAAAGTTGTTGTTTGGCCATATACTGTCTGACTGGTATGGCAGCAACTATTTATCTTATCATCCTGGTTCCCAATGTGTTCCCAATAAATTCTTGTGCCCGTGACCTTTTCTAATCGTCAATATTCAAAACTATTGCCAGCTCAAATTGTAAATGTCCACCCAAAAATTTCAAGCGATCACAATTATATTGGTTAATTAATAGTTTGGCTGTTCACGACATTTAAGTAGGGCGTTACACTGCTTAGAAAAGGCACCCTGAGTGCTCCTGAGAACTATTCCAGTAGAGCGTTACACTGCTTTGAAAAGGCACCCTGAGTGCTCCTGAGAACTATTCCAGTAGAGCGTTACACTGCTTTGAAAAGGCACCCTGAGTGCTCATGAGAACTATTCCAGTAGAGCGTTACACTGCTTTGAAAAGGCACCCTGAGTGCTCATGAGAACCATACTAATAAGGCAATTCACTGCTTTGAAATGGCCTCCTGAGTTCTCCTGACAACCATTCTAGTAGGGCGCGTTACACTGCTTTGAAAAAGCACCCTGAGTGCTCCTAAGAACCATTCCAGTAGGGCGTTACACTGCTTTGAAATGGCACCCTGAGATCTCCTGAGAAATACACAACTAGGAAAACATGCAAAGACGATGGCGTATATGCGAACTATTTCCACGACCAGGTTAACCTTGCTTCACATACAAACAAACATCTTTTATGTCTTACCAGGAAGTTATTCGTACATTCGTGAAGAATAGGTGCAAAGATTGAGACGGTTCTTTCACCAAATTAAAAGTTTACAACAGCTTATTTACAAAGGAACGCGACCGTCTGCTTTCATGGAGCTGAAAGTTGGTGCGGTGATGCGTGAAGAACTGGTGGTTCTCAGCGCTTCCCTCACCATTACAAACACTGGTAAGGTGGGAGACTCTTGGGAAATAGGAATATAATGTGCAAGGTGTTGGGTTACAGAAGGATATAATTAAGACTGTTGGGAGATAGAAACATTGCATTGGGACTGTTGTAAAAAAAGGAACATATCTTTGCGACTGTTCGGATACAGAAACTTATTTTTGGGACTGTTGGAATATAGGAGCATGTCGTAAGAGTTGTTTGGAAATGGGAACATATCTCTGGGACTATTAGGAAATAGGAACATATCTCTAGGACTATTAGGATATAGGAACATATCTCTGGGACTATTAGGATATATGAATATATCGTAGGCACTTTAAGGAACTAGTAAAATATGTTTTGGTACAATATTATTGAGTGTGAGCATAAAGTAGTTTTAGGAAACAACATTAATGACTTCAATTGGTAATCCTTGTAAACATTGTTGGTTGCCTGTTTCCGATTATAAACAATTTCGTTTTTATCAAACAGACCTCAATCTTATATTTACAACGGTGTTCTTATAATGCGTGAAGATTGAAAAAAAAAATGTTTCATGCCAAACAGTTTTAAAATGTAATAACATATTTTTTAATGTAATAGGAATACTTTTTCACAAGGGCTGATTACTTTGCCTCCAGTTAAATTGGAGATGAATGGGGCAATATATTGTAATTAAATTGTCTAGCTCCAGACAATATCTTTTAGTGAACCGATTTGATCACGTCTATAAGAATTATAGGATAACGACACTTAAACTATTATTAAAAAGTTATTGTAAAGCTAATTATAAAAAGTGTTGGACTGCAATAAAGCTTTAAATAGATTAATAAGACACGAACAAATTGTGTCAATATAACAATATTAATTATGATTTAATAATCATTATACATTATACACAAGTAAATGTTTCGGCACATGCCTTCATCAGTACAAACAAACAAAACACATTTAAATAAGTATAAATTAAATTTACATAATATAAATATACATATCCTACCAAAATCAGAAAAAAATAGGAGAGGGCGCTAAAACCAGACAAAAACAAAGTAAAGAGGAGTAGAAAGGAAGTGATTTTAACATAATTGAAAAAACCAAACAGGAAAAAGACATGGCAGTTAGGTAAAGTTGTGGATTTGGTTCATTCCATATGTAGACAACGTACAATATCTGGTTATTAATTTGTTCTCCATATAGATTCTATCTGTAGTGTTACTAGTATACAGCATACCAGTAACTGCGATGTCTGAGATACCATCATGGTTAGGGCTATTGAAATGTTTGAAGACCGGACAGAGAGCGTGTTTATTTATGTTATAGAGGTGCTCTCTGAACCGGTCCCCAAGGCGACGACCTGTCTCTCGTATGTATAATTTACCGCACCTTTTGTTATATCGACACAATTTGTTCGTGTCTTATTAATCTATTGTAAAGCTAAAAGACTCCCTGGTAATATTTGAAAATCGATAAAATTGTATAAAAATCTATCGATAATAAAAAATTGTGAGTTCTTGTGTTTAATGAGAGTTTAATAAATTAAATAGACACTAATGAAAGTGTTTCATGATGAGTCATCAGCCCGGGGATATATGTGCTACGTATTTGTGAATGATTGCATTGGTTGCATTGACTAGTTTGATTGCATTGATTTTTTTGTTTGTATTGATCGAATTGATTGGATTCATTGCAGTGATTAATTGAATTAGTTGAATTGTTGCATTGTTTGCATTGATTGTATTGATTTCATTTTTTTTGCTTTGATTGAATTCATTGCATTGATTGAATTGTTTGCATTTATTGTATTAATTTTATTTATTGAATTAATTCTATTGATTGGTTTGATTGTATAGATTACCTTGATTACATTGATTACGTTGATTGCATTGATTGCGTAGATTACATTGACTGCATTGATTGCGTCAATAAAGTGGCCAAAACCTATTTGATGTGCGCGTAAATATTTGTTCCATGTGATATGCTAGATTGTGAGGAGACGCATGTGGTAATGGGTGATATTTACCTGTACATTGATAACTTTGACAATGATATTTGCTGCTCTGTATCTGAACATCACTAATGAGACCTGATGGATGGTGGGGATGAGATGAGAATTTAGATGAGTATTGAGCGTGACATGGATATTGGGTTTCAAAGAAACTCTTCAATCCTTAATGAGCCTAATGTGTGATATGTAACCGAAAGTTATGTTTGGTATAAACATTTTAAAACTACAAATTCCACAGAATATTGCATTTGTTATTATATTTAGCCGTGCTATAAAGTTGACTTTAGTTCAATAGGAAGGGACTAATGTTCTCTGCCTAGTTCAGTTGCGTGCACATGCAAAGTTCCAGAAGCAATGATGTTCCCCTTGCACGTTGATGTGTGCAATGGCTGTTTTGTGTTTAAAGGAAAAAGACTGGCTTGGGGCTGGGGAGGATCACTTCACGGACGCAGGTGTCAACAGTTGACACTCTGGCAGGTGACACTCTGGCAGGTGACATTCTGGCAGGTGATACTCTTGCAGGTGACACTCTGGCAGGTGATCCTCTGGCAGGTGACACTCTGGCAGGTTCATGCCTTTAAACTATCGATCTGGTCTTCGCCGCCACGGATCTCATTCATGCAGTAGTTGTGTAAAGGTATTTCAGGTAAACAAATGAACGTTTAAAGACCATGTCTTCTGTTTTACTCATGAGATTTTGTCCTTCTTTACCGAATACCTTCACCAGATCATTTGTAGGGATAAAATATATTACATTCTTCTAAACTGAAAAAAGTAGTTTAATTTTCTTTCATCTTCACTATAGCTGTAAATTAGTTTTTGTTTTAATGTTAAAAAATTTTAAAAATTAATATTATATAAAAACATTTGTTAATTCAATTTTTTTATGTGACGCGATGAAATTCAAATTCCGAAACTGAGGTCAAGTTAGATGCAAAATTTTAAGAACCATCGCTTCAGACCCGCGCAGTTCTCCGGTGAGGCTATCATAGCAGTTGTATTTACTGTTGACCAGGGTGGAATATAAAAGGACAGGGAGGAACAGTGAGACGGAATATTCGCCTGCTTCTAATTGACAAGACTGGTAAGACACCTCAAGTGATTTTGGTTTGTTTTCTTGTCATTATTTAATTAAAGTTGTCATTTTAGACTTAAAATAAATCGTTGGCTGTTGGTGAAATGATTTACAGGATAAACTCCGTTATATTTGATTTTAAACGAATGTCTAAAGATTGTATGCATTTATTTATATGTGAAGATGAAGGATTGTTAAACTTTGCCCGTGATTGACATTTTTTTGTGTGTAATGGGTATCCAAGGATCAAGATATCCAAGTGAAATCTTATCCCCAGAGAGCACACAAATTAGCAATTGGCTTGATACTTTTGACATTTTTGTCCCTATTGTGTTTACAGCGATTCCTGTTTTCTTTGAGATTACTTGCGACAACCCGATTATCTCATAAACTTACCAATATTAATTTCTTAGGATATTCAATGGTTTAAAGAATTTCATTCTCAACTCTAGTGTAGAGCTGCCAATACAATCTACATCATTGAACATTCCGAAAAGCAATGCATGTTTTTATTTTCATTCAGTAAATCTTGATTTATGCCCCCACCCCACATCATAGATTTTTTTTGGAACTTATAAACAAAGTTAATTGAACACTTTATGTTACAGAGGTTAGCCAATGCTTTAAAGAAATAAAAACATTTTTATGGGCGATAAAAAAAAACAGTTTTGTTTTTCTCTAAACTTTGCAGTTCTTAAAGCCGCTCAGTGGATTTCAATCAAGATGGGTAGCCTAATTAGGAGATGGCTGTGGTATGTCTTCCTTGGTTTGATGGTTGCCAGGGATGTGTCAGGTAGGATGAGTTATTTGAAATACAAAGATTACGAAGTTTACTATAAAATTGCGAAAGAACGAGGTTAGACTTTAAACAGTCATCCATCGGAAAAATACGCCTCATCTATCAGTTTGAAGATCGTATACTTGATTTGAAACTATAGTAAAACATCGATGTCGTTGGTAGTATCAGTGAGCTACGCTCCTGCAGGGCAGACTAAAAAGATGCGGCGAATATCGGAGTTTACTTGAAGGGCATGAGCGTTTAACACAGAAAGACTGCGTGTAAGGCTCAGCGTCATTCCTGGCCGATAAACGGTTTACTACAGCCAGCTCAGCGTCATTCCTGGCTGATAAACGGTTTACTAACGCTGGCTAAACGTTGTTTCTAGCCAATAAATGGTTTACTACCGCTAGTGCAGCGTCTGTCCTAGAAGATAAAATGGTTTACTACCACTAGCTCAACCTTGTTTCCTGGCAATTGTGTACGACTCTCCGTTACGTGAAAATGTTAAACATCAAACACGCATACAAATAATGTTTCTTCTTGAAAATAAATGATTTCTTTAATATGATTTTATTTCTCCCCGTAACTATCTGACTATGATAGTATGCATGACTGACTATGATAGTATGTATGACTGAGATTATCGTTGTGTGTATTGAGTGAACTTTGTGACCTGATTGTCCTTTATTGTTGCTATGTATGACTGGACGTGGTGAGTTGTTTTCATGAATGTTTAAACTTAAATGCGTGACTATTGTTTGGAGAACTGGAGTGAGTGATCATGTGATGTGGGGTAAATAAAGAATGGGGAATTGTGATTTAAGGTTAGTTTTTACACAGATCACAGACTTGAATTGTATCTTATTATGCTATAACACTGACTAGCTTGACAATGTTTATACATTATTTGTAGTCAGTTTACAATCAAGGTTGCTAAGAGTTGACTGGCTTGAACTATGGGGGCTTGCATAGCCGGATACTTGGAGCTGTAGTTCAAACGGAAACGAACTATGACACTGGTAAACTGCAATACAACGAAAAATAGTCTAGCGTTGTTTATGACGGTGTAGTCACGTACTACATGGTGACTTGAGAACTTTCGGGCAATGTGAAATCAAGGAAAGAAGCCAAACAACTTATGGGAAACCCTGAAACAAAAAGATGCAACAAAGCAATAAACGTGTCGGCAAGAAGCCTTCTTCAGCGTAAAAAGCTAAAAAAACATTATGTTGTATCCGAGAGGAAAGCAGTGGGAATGTGAAATGTACACTTATTTTCAATGGGACATTGCATAATTCTACACATTGTGACAGGTAAAATTCATTTCAGTGTAAACATATACACATCTTTTGAGATATATACATTGCCATTCAATGTGACATGTGCACTTCCTTTCAATGTTTACGCATCAACACCATTCGAAGGCGTCTTAAAACTCATTCAAAGGGTACCTAGCCGTGAAACAAATTATTCCATCTAAAATGCTTCATAAAATGCGTCTATGCATGAAACCATGTAATAGCTCGAATGCGTAGGCATATTTATTATAGACCTTCTTTTGCATTTCAATCTTGTAGATGTGTGGATGGCGCTTGCTGTTTTTTGTTTTTTTGTTCTTTTTAAAAAAATTTTTTTTATTTCACCTCGTGACATTCTCGCTCAGTTGATCATTTTCTCCAGAAGTGGTCACCTAACAGGTGTTGGTCGTCTCTTATCAACTGAGTTGTGTCAACACCGCGTCTCCTGCTGGGTCGAAGGGGGCGGGTCGGCACTCGCTCAAGTTACCGTGGTTGACTGCGTCTGCTTCACGGTTGAGTGAACTGGTGGGCGGTGTAAGCTGGTATCTACCGGTTGTTTTGTTGTTTCGTTTTATGCCTTGGTAAAGAGTTAAGTCACCTCAACCAGGATTTTGTAAGCAGACTTTATTTTAAAAAAAATAAATTAATCTTTTCTTGTCGATAACTTTATGATTAAATTTTATTTCTTAAATTTAGACAACGAACTTTAAAATAAAAAAAAAAAAAATAAAAAATAAAAAGACTCTATCGCAGACGAGTTTAAAAGTACTAATAATAAAAAATAATTTACAAGCCCTTAAAATGCATTATGCAAAGAAAGTATGTGTAGGAAATATTATCTTTTATTTTAAAAAAAATAAATTAATCTTTTCTTGTCGATAACTTTATGATTAAATTTTATTTCTTAAATTTAGACAACGAACTTTAAAAAAAAAAAAAAAAAAATAAAAAATAAAAAGACTCTATCGCAGACGAGTTTAAATGTTCTAATAATAAGACATAATTTACAAGCCCTTAAAATGCATTACGCAAAGAAAGTATGTGTAGGAAATATTATCAAAAAGCTAAAAAAATTAAAATATACTTACGGTTCGGCTACATTCATTTCGAATCCTTTGGCTACATAGATTTCTTATGTCCTCTTCTGCACTGTCTTACTTTTCGTAATGCATTATAAGAATATTTATTTATTCTATTTTTCAATCCTTTATATTAACTTCGCTTTTGTTCGTGCTGGCTGGCTAGGTGATGGACTAATAAATCTTCGGAAGGCTTTTTGACCAACTTCCCGTCAACCTATCGAGCTGAAACTTGGCACAGACACTAGTTGCCAATGACAACACATTTATCAAATTTTCCAACCCGTAAAATCAGTTTTTCCTGTTTTTCAAGGGGAAGTTAAAATTTTATTTGTTTAGAGATTATAGGTAATTAATTTTTTCTTAAAAACTATACTTTTGTGAACATGGTCTGTTGTTCATTGCTGAATATTGACATGGTACAAGGAACGGTGACTCGGCTAATGTTTATTTTATTAGTTCCCTCCCAAAGCTTGTATTCCAAAAAATTCCGATATTAAATGAATTGGCAATTTTCCCTTAATCATTCAGCTCTCTACCTCTCCTCATCATTCTCACCTGTGTAAGACAATTAATAAATACATCATCTCGACTCTAGGTATCAACCAATGTGACGGGGTCTGGTTCGGCTACACCACAGCCTGCCCGTTCAAATGTCGATACAAAAACTACCAACAATGCGGAAATGAAGGCTACAACAGTGACCCCACATGCGAAGACGGTTGGTTTGGGCCAGCGTGCCAGTACGGTGAGTAAATGAATAGTGGAACAAGACATGTTTAGCCTTGAAACAAAAAGTCAGGACAATTGAACTGACGTTTCTGCTAGACGCTTTATTCATTGGACGAGGGAAAAAAACACCTAAAAAACCAATAAAAATAAAAACTCATGTTTTGCTAAATTCAGTAATTCATTTTCCTGTCTATCTCTCTGAACTGTTGCTTCCTGACATCCCCACAAGACAACTACGCTCTTCCATTGACAATAGAACCCTCTCAATCCCAAGAACCAAAACTAAGATCATCGGTGAACGCTCCTTCTACTTCCATGGGCCCACGTTCTGGAACCATCTCCCCTTCCATATCCGTCATTGTGAAACCTCGTCCACTTTTAAAAAGTCCCTTAAAACCCATCTGTTTAGGTCCGCCCATGACCTGTGATGCACCCTCCTTGCCCTGCCTCATTTTCTGTCTCGGGTTAATCCTGTAATATAGGCCAAAACGTGCCAAAGTGTCCTCGTTTTATAGCCATTTAAATTGTTTCTATAGTCGTTACTATCCTAATGTCTCATTTTTAATTCAGTTAGTCTACATGTTTTTAATAATTGTAAAGCGCTTAGAGCTTTAAGGTAAGCGCTATATAAAAATGCCTATATAAATAAATAAATAAATAATGTCAATGTAGCTCAAAGTTTAGATCAGAAATGTTATTATTGAGCATGGTAAGGGAAATGATCAAATACTAGCGCCGAAGGCAGACTGCCATGTAAATACTAAGCTTGTTGATGTGCCGTCTTATTCTTAGGAAGTTCTTTCGGTATGTTCGCTGGCGGCCTACACTGCAGAAAAGCATTTCTTGCGTGCCGCTTCGTGGTCGAGCTGAGAGTGGAAAGCTACAAAGAGCATAGTGATACCAGACTCGAAAGCACCGCTGTTTTTCCTTAGTAGATCTAATCTACTTCACATTTAGATCTCCGCGCCAGAATCGTCACGCCACTTTTATAAGCCGCCCTCCCCACTGCACATTTTCGGATTCATGCCCCCATGCATTCAATGTTGACAGTTTACATTTTTCGACATGACAACTTTGGGCCCCTTATATATACGAGGCCCCTTGTAGCCGCAGTCGTTCCAGAGCCCGCGCGACGATACTTCTCGTGATTTCTGAAACAAAGAAAGCCGATTGTCAAATTAACGACATTTTTTAAAGAAGCGTGCCAGCAGGACTCATGTTCGTTGAATAGATTTAAATGATGTGTGCATATATAATTTATGCTTGTGCGTGCCATATACAGCCTAGTCTAGCGTAGGGCTTGGCTTATTTTGAAACTTCAAGGTAGAGCTATTTGCAAGACAACACAACTTGTCTGCTAGGACGACCTTGATATTGACTTCAACATGTAAATGAGTTTTGCCACTTCTTCCCTGCCCGCACCTTTCTTGGCGGGAAAAAATGTTGCTCACTTGCGAATGCGTTCCATTTGTGCTCAAGAATGTCATTAGCGGACGCAATTCTGGTTCTGGTTCTCGTAGAGTACGTAGCTGAATCCATGTACGGGCATATGTGCAACGGTTGGGGATGCGAAGCTAGTATTTTAACGGCTCCCAGCGGATGCCAGGGCAGTTTTAAAGCTCTCGATTGACGTCAAGTATACGGGGGTATTTCCAGGTGGTTCCAAGCGATTATTGTCCGTGGAAAAAAATATTGTTTATATTGGACTGTGTTACACTGAGGCACAGTGAAGCTTTTACTATTGTTCCTGGTGTAATTGCTTATGGGGTTAATAGAGGTGAAGCCAGTGTTTAGTAAGCGTTTAGCTCTAATTAATCGACCTGGCTTCCGTGGGAAGACCACTTTATATAAGAATGTTAGACGGAGCTCTTCTCGTCTTTCTTTGAGGGAGGGGATGTCAAATCTTTTTAAGAGTCCAGTGACAAAGCCAGGTGTGGTGGATTTGTGGTCACGTGTGATTAAGCGCACTACGTTACGTAGGATTCGCTCCATCTTGTCCACGTTTTGCTTTGAGTATAAGTCCCAGATGATCGCACCATATTCTAGTAGCGGACGGACGAGTGCGAGATAGGCATTTCGTTTTCTGGATGTTGGGCAGTGGCGCAGATTTCTTCGAGTGAAACCTAGTGTGAAGTGAAACAATTGTTTATATGGGGAGACAAGTTTAGATTATTCGAGAAGAGAATTCCAAGGTATGGATTATTTGATACTTGTTGGAGAATGGTCTTGTTTAGGGAGTACATGTAGGTTGATGGTTTTATTCTTGAGATGCCCATTGTGTAGCATTTGGTTTCGTTAATTTCATGCCCCATTTGTCCGCCCAATTCATAAGGCACTTCAAATCTGCTTGGAGGTGCTTGTGGTCATCGTAGCCCTTTATCTCTCCGTAGACAAGACTGTCATCTGCAAATAGCCTCATTTGAGATTTTACAGTATCGTTTATGTCGTTTATGTGACAGTGAAAGAGAAGGGGTCCCAGCACTGTACCCCGAGGAACTACTGAGTCAACAGTGGCTTTGTATGATCGGACACCATCTACCACTACTTGCATGCTCCGATGTGTTGGGAATTTTGAATTGTCGATAGTGTCGTAGTGGTGGACCTTATGTAGGAGAAGGCTGGGTGGAACAGTTTCAAAGGCCATGGAGAAGTCGAGAATTGTTATATCGGCCTGGTTAGCTTTTTTCATAGAAGGCAAGGAGGTCATTTGTGGTGATGATTAATTGAGTTTCTTTTGAGAATCCAGGGCAGAAACCACATTTAGGTTGGTTAAAATGTTGTAGTTTTCAAGGTGGTTCATTATGTGGCGATAGATTATTTGTTCTAGAATTTTGCATGGGACGGAGGTCCGGGATATTGGGCGATAGTTTGCTGAGTTAAAACGGTCACAATTCCTGTAAGCACTAGTGGTATTTGTATCAAGATGGTTGGGGCAATGTTGTCAGCCAGGGTCTTCAGGACAATGTTGTCTTCCAGGGTCTTCAGCACAATATTCGGGATACAGTCAGGTCCGGGCGCTCTAGTAGGATTCAAGTTTTTGAGAAATGTTGCTACTCCTGGTTCAGTTATGTTGAGGGGTCCTATTGCACCAGGTGAAGGTTATATGGAGGGTATGACTGTGGTGGAAATTTTAATGAAGACAGATTCAAAATGCCTTAAAAAGAATTTCTTCTTTTCATGGCTATCACTTACATATTGCCCGTTTTCTAGTAGGTGGGCTACGCCAATGTTGTCTTGCTTCTTGGATTTTATGTAGTGCTAGAAGGGTTTTGTGTTGTTGATGTTCAGGCATCAAGGATGACTCCATTTATGTCACTCACCTCTTCTTAGTTCTCTACGACAATGTTTCTGGAACTGGCGGTACAGGGTCCAGTTGTTGGTAGTTTGGGCTTTCTTCAATTGTCTTTTCTTTCTCTTCAGCAGCTTCTTGACCCGTGTGTTCAGCCATGGTAGATTACATGGATTCTTTGCTGTTCCTGGTGGGACATTTTGATCAATGCTGTTGGATAAGACATTTTTGAAAGTTGACCATAGTGTATTTACATCCTCTCCCTCATTGTATTTTCTAGATTTTTATTACTAGAACGTTCGGATTTAAATACTAGGGAAAGCCAGTCCAGTTTCTTAGCAGATACGCTTTGCAAGACATGGATAGACGTAGGAGACGTTATATTATTGTGTGTATAAATATTTTTTTTTTTCAGGATTTTACCTTTTTCACTTACTTTAACATATTTCCATATTCGAATTTGCATTTTTAAAAGAATATTGATATAATAAAATTAAATTTAGTATCACTAGCTTTGGCATTGCTTTTTTTTTATGCATCCTGTTAGGTAAGTTTTTAGTTACGAATTATTTCTTCTTCGAGCCAACTGTTAACACATATTGAATCTTTAAAACCATAACATTGCATGTCTAAATAGTCCATTCTACATAGAAGCTAACTTAACACCAAGACAAACTAAGAAGTTAACTTAATCTCTCTATTTTGAACGAAACTGAAAAAAAATGTATTCTCTACTGTTTTCAGTGGACTTAACTCTCATTGGCGCCACAAAACTCTCAGGAGCTGTGGTCAGACTGAACGCCACACAGCTCGGGGACGTGCTCAGTGATGGTGATGACACTACATGCCTGGCTAACTCGGACGCAGACACGGTCACCGTGACCTGGTCAAGCCCTTACGTGTTCACTTGGTTGCGAATTGTTGTGAATGGGATGGGTGAGTAGCTGCATTTGGATATCTTGTTAACCTTAGCGTTACCATGGAAACCTTCAGCATCAGATGCTGTTGATGGATCATGGTCCATATTCGAGTTGAAACACACTTTTCTTAGATCTTTAAATTGAAACTTTGGACTCTAAGGTGGTTCCGCAAAAATGATTAACATCCTGTCGTCTATTTCTTATCATTTAAAGAAACGTGCGTAATTTGTGCATGGTTTTGTGTTATTATCCCTAACATTTGTACCGTTATACCCTGAAATGTGTGTCCTTGCACCCTGACCTTGGAACATTATCACCTGTGTTTTGTGTCATTTTGCCCCGACCTTTTTGTAGTCATCCCCTAACTTTGGTATCATCATCCTCTGAACTTTGTGTCGTCATCCCCTGATCTTTGTGTCGTCATCCCTAGAGCTTTTGTCGTCATCTCATGATCTTTTTGTCATCATCCCCTGATCTTTGTGCCATCATCCCCTAACATTTGTGTCGTAATACCACGACCTTTGTGTCGTTATCCATTGATCTTTGTGTCGTCATCCCTAGACCTTTGTGTCGTCATCCCCTGATCTTTGTGTCATCACCCCCTGATCTTTGTGTCGTTATACCCTGACCTTTTCTTCGTTATCCCTTGAAATTGCATCGTTATCTCCTGACCTTTTTTGTCATCCCATGATCTTTGTGCCGTTATTATCTGACCTTTGTGTCATCTTCCCCTGACCTTTCTGTCTTTATCCCCAGACTATTGTGCCTTCATCTCCTTACCTTTGTGTCGTTATCCCCTGACCTTTGTGCCATCATCTCCTAACCCTTGTGTCGTTGTCCCCTAATCTTTTGTCGTTATCCTCTGAATTTTGTGTCTTTATCCCCTGATCTTTGTGCATTCATCCCCTTACCTTTTTGTCGACATCCCCTGACCTTTTTTGTCATCACCACCTGACCTTTGTATCGTTATCCCCTGAAAGTTTTGTCGTTATCCCCTGACCTTTCAGTTGTCATCCCCTGACCTTTATTTCGTGATCCCATGAGCAATCCAATATGAAATGGCAATTGGATGGTGTCAATACATTTTCCAATAATATTTTAATTTCTGGATTAAAGGTAATGCTATGTTTTCCCATGAAAAATATCTAGTCCTCAAGCTTTGGAAACCATGCACAAAAAAGTTACCCTTTTGTAACAGGTCATCATAAGAGCGATTTTTTTAAAACTTAGTCGATACGGGAGGTAACCATGCACAAGATAGATGACTGTAGTTTTAAAATGTATAGTCCCAGTCAATTAAAAATTGCATTTTTTTTCCTTTCATTAAGACTATACAAGCAGTTTCACCGTGCAGTTTCGTGAAAACGTCTCACCCGACAGCCCTGTTCTAAGCTGTACCGACCGTCAAACGACCACATCCTTTTGGTACGACAAATACACCAAAGACCTCTACTGCTCCTTGAACGTGACCGTTAGACAGGTGATTCTGACCGGACCAGGGGTCAGATTTCTTTGCTCTCTCCACGTCAGCGGGGGTAAGGACCCTTGATCGTCTTTTTCGGTTCACTTTCATCTACTCATCTTCACTTATATACAGAAACATTTTCACTGATTTTCTCAAAACTAGCTGGATGACTGCCATTGATCTGTGCATTGACCTTATCCTTGCTCTGTACATTGATATGTGCATTGATCTTTGCATTGATCTGTGCATTACAGGGCTAACGTAAATTTCATAAACGTGCGATGAACAATCACTTTAAGATAACCCAAATTGGGACAAATAGTTGAACGATACCATTTAAGTGGACATGAAAGTTAAACAACCGTAAAAAAAACCAATGTTTGTTGGTAAAAATCTTTTATAAAACGTAATACCCAGCAACAGGAGTAGGGCTGAAAATTTGACCAAACATGTATGTAAGTAAAGCACTCTATAAGAATCCCAATTAGTACTGCCCCCCCCCCCCCGCCCCCCGACCAGACTCACAACCTCATATGTTTTGCACGCCCCTGAACAATATATATATTTTAATGTGTCCCTCGCTTTTACACCACAGATGTATGACACCAAGCTATTTCTGGTAAACAAAACAAAATATTACGCACCAAACGCACGACTTGTGATATTTTAAAGAATCTCGTTTAGCGCAGTTGTCGGTTTCAGGACGAAATGTGGCGCTAAGGCAAGCGACGGCCATGACAAGTCAGCACACTTTTTACAATGCCAGGATCTACGGCCCTGACAAGGGGGTGGACGGCAACACCAAGACCTGCATGTCAACCCAGCTCACGTACTACAACAGAGATCCCCAACCTACTTGGCAGGTCCAGCTATCGCAGCCCGTGCTAATCAACCGATACGTCCTCTACAATACTGGTATATTATACTTCAGTGTGTTCAGCTCTCAATCCAATTAATGGTTTAAACAACCTTGATGTAGCTACATGCTCAGCAATTAAACACATCTGTAGAGTAAAATGTTTTAAGCCTACTGTAGTATTTAAAGACTTCACTTATACAGGTATGATAATGAAATAAAGCGAAATTAAACGTATAAATACTGTTTTCATTAAAAGTACAACGTTGGTATTGTTTTTTTTTGTTTTTTGTTTTTTATTCAGGTCATAACCAAGAGCTCCGAGGCTTTGTTATACAGAGTTTTAATGCCAATGACGAACTCATCTTCCAGTATCAGGATCAGGAGCCACAACCTCAACACGTGTACACGATCCTGTCCCTGGGAGTCAAACAGCCAATCAAGACAGTGAGAGTTCTGGCCACGGAACCAACAGACAACGGCCATGCAGTGAAGTGGCTCAACTTTTGTGAGTTAGAGCTGTATGGAGGTAAGCATAGCTCCTTTCACGGTCCTAGAATGACCGTAAAGGACATAAATCTTTTGGATCGATCACTCTCCCTGTCTCTGTCTTCACTTCTTTCTCTCTTTCCTTAGTCTTAGTTTATCTCTCTCAATGTTGCGATTTCTTTTTATATGTATATAAATGATCTCTCCAAATTTTCTTTCTCTCTGTGTTCCTCTATTTCTCTCTTTCTGTCTATATCTTTCTTTCTTTTTTTCTTTCTTTCTTTCCCTCTCTTTGTTTTTCTCTCTCCATCTCTTGCTCGCTCTGTCCTTTTCTATTTCTCTCTCTCTCTCTCTTTCTTTCTCTCTCTTTTTCTCTCTCTCTTTCTTTCTTTCTCTCTCTTTTTTCTTTCTTTCTCTCTCCTTTTTGTTTTCTCTCTCCTTTTTGCTTTTTCTCACTCTTTGTGTCTATCTCTCTTTTCCTCTATTTCTCTCTATCAGTCTCCCTCTAACTCGGTTTTCTCTTTGGGTTTTCGTTTATTTGGCTTAATTCAAATGTGTTGAAGATTTGTCAGTTTACTGTGGAGTTTCTACAACTCCTTGACATGTACGCTTCCACCAGCAGGAATGTCGTCATCATCGGCGACATAAACTGCCATTTTGACTCCACCACCGACAGCTACGTGAAGACGCTAAAATCAGCTCTCGGCACACACGAAATGACTCAGTTTGTCGGTGTCCCGACGAAGAAGCGGGGTCACATCCTAGATTGGCTGGTTGTCAGAGAGGACGGCGCACATTTGACCCACAACCTCATTATTGAGGACAAACTTATTATTGATCACTTCCCAGTCATCATCGACTTTGTCTTGAGGAAGCCATGACGCCTTCTGCGCACAGTTACATCCGGTGACCTCCGACATATAGGTCTAGTGGCCGTCAGAAGTGACGTCGCAGCCCTTGAATGCAGTGAAGAGGACCCTGCTACGGACTATAACAATGGCCTCAGAGTCATTTTAGACAAACATGCAGCATTGTCCACACGGTGAGTTACGGACAGCCCTTCCACCCCATGGATCACGCCAGAGATAAAGGACGCGAAGCAGAAGCAGCGACGTGCAGAACGCAAATGGGAGAAGTCTGGCTTGATCGTGAACGGACAAATCTTTATTAATCACAAGGAATGCACTAAGAAGTTGGTTCTTGAAGCTAGGATTGAATATGTTAGTCACCATATTGTAGAATGTTACTCTGGTAGGGAATTGTCTCGTATTGTGGGTCAGCTGACCGGTAAACATACGAACACATCTTTGCCAAATAACATCGCCGTGGGTGAGCTGCCAGACGCTCTCAATGAGTTGTTTATAACGAAAGTTACGAAAATCAAGGCGAGACTTGCCATTTGCACCGATGCTCCCGAATTCTTCCCATGTAAAGGCAGTCCTATGATCGATTTTTTAGAGGTCACTGAATCGGATGTGAAGAAATTTCAGGCTGACTCGCCGAAAAGTCATGTTGCTTGACCCTCTTACGGCAAAGCTGTTGTACGAATGTTTAGATGAAATATTCCCTATCTTAACTAATTTATAAATCAGTCTTTAAAATCTGGTATTGTAACATCTTCTTTTAAAGAG
The DNA here is from genome assembly GCA_964033795.1 of Lymnaea stagnalis. Lineage (NCBI taxonomy): Eukaryota > Metazoa > Mollusca > Gastropoda > Lymnaeidae > Lymnaea > Lymnaea stagnalis. Next base: position 160,922 of record CAXITT010000236.1, on the reverse strand, counting down.
GCGGTTGCAACTCCACTGCTAAAGAAGGCGAGTCTACAACCAAATGTGTTGTAAAATTATCGCCTCATCTCTAACCTTCCATTTGTATCTAAGATTTTGGAGAATGTCGTTCTCCGCCAGCTCCTGAATCACCTCACTGAGTGTGACTTGTTTGAGCCATTCCTGTCAGCATACAGGGTGCATCACTCTACTGAGACAGCCCTGTTGCGCGTCATAAATGACCTGTCATCTTGTGGTGAAGGCAATATATCGCTTTTTTTTCTATTCGATCTATCGGCTGCGTTCGATACGCTTGAGCACAGCATACTTCTCCAATGTCTGCAAAAAACGTTGGTTTCACCGATACCGTCCTGAGATGGTTCTGCTCGTATCTAACAAACCAAGTCCAATCAGTTATTGCAAATGGCTTGACCTTGAAGCAATCTTTCATCAAATTTAGAGTACCCCAGGGCCGGTCCTGGGCCCTATGCTTTTCATTATGTACGTTCAGCCCCGGGGGCAGTGATCAAGCAGTTTGACATGCTGTATCACATTTTCGCGGATGACACCCAACTTAGGCAATCTGTGATCCCCTCTCAGTTCCCTCAGCTTCTTAGTATGACACAGAAGACAGCACTGAATAAATATAAGCAAGCTTAAACTGAATGATGAAAAGACCGAGCTGATCCCCATTGATACCGCTTAAAAGCTAAAATATATAAATAACAAACAAACCCTTACTCTCTCAGGTATACAGAATGAGTTTGTCTATTTAGACAGAACACTAATTATGGAAAATCACATTATCATGCTTTGCAAGGCGATTTTTCTAGGGCTGCGCAGAATTAGTCATATCAGACCTTTATTAACGCTATATGTATCAATGAAGCTGATGTCTGCATTCGTGCTATCACGAATGGACTACTGCAATGCTCTCATGGTGGGTCTTCCAACTACGCTCCTAGATAAAATTAAAAAAGCACAGAATAATGCGGCTCGCATTGTTCTTTGAAAACGCAAATTCGACCATGTTAAAACACTTCTGAGAGAGTTGCATTGGCAGCCGATCAGCGTTTGCATAGAGTACAAAATTACAACTCTGTGCTACCACTGCTTGCATGAGCTGGCACCTTCCTATCTCAAAGCACTGCTGACGCCTTATGTACCCACTAGACAACTCGGCTCATCCGATAGTGGCAAACTCTCGATACCACGATTTTGCCTTGAGTCTTACGAGGGGCGTACTATCGCATCTGCTGGCGTAACAATTTGGAAATCCCTTCCTGTCGCTCTCAGAAACAGCCAATCACTGAAGTCTTTCAAAACTGATTTGAAGACATAACTATTTTGCAGACACCTGCAGGGAGGATTTTGTCTATATAGCTATTATCCTGTAGATGTGTATTGACCTGTGATGTTTATGGTTGATAGGGATGAAAGACTTAGAATGGGTATTCTGGTATATAACTTTTGCAATGTTGCATTTTGTATTTCAATGTTGTATATTATAGATTGTTTTATTTCTCTTTTAATATACTAGACTATGTACTGCGCTTCGAGCCTTTAGGGATGAAGCGTAATTTTCAAACAAACTTTATTATTATTATTATTATATATATATACTTATTTGCTTATGTCTTTCTACCCCGTCTAGGGCATAGGCCGTCTACAATAATTTTTCTCTCATCACGGTTCTGTGCTTTCCTTTCCAATTGCTTCCCGGTGTATCCCATATTTTGCGTATCTGCCACTAGCTCGCGTCTCCATGTATTCTTTGGCCTTCCTCTCTTTCTTTTTCCCTGTGGGTTCCATGTTAGGCATGGTCTGGTGGTGCTATCTGGAGGTTTTCGTGAGCGTGTGCCCTATCCACATCTAGCTTTTCTTTATGATATCTTCAGCAATGGGCACCTGGTATGTCCTCTCTAGTATATCTTTGTTGGTGATGATATTTGGCCATTTGATTTTCAGGATCTTTCTAAATCATGTGTTTATGAATGTCTGCACTTTCCGCATCAGGCTCACTGTTGTTTTTCAAGTTTCTGCACCATATAGTAGGACTGTTTTGAAATTTGTTTTAAAGATTCTTACTTTGGTTTGCAGTTTCAGCTCCTTCGACTCCCATATTTTCTTTAACAGCATAAATGCTGATCTAGCTTTTCCAATTCTGGCCCTTACGTCCACATCGGATCCGCCATTTGTGTCTATGGTGCTGCCTAAGTATTTGAAGGATTCCACTTCTTCCAGTGCATTTCCTGCCAGACAAATATGCTCTTGGTTGGATGAGTTTACCTTCATGATTTGTGTCTTGTTTTTATTTATATTGAGTCTAACCTGTGCTTAAATAGTGGCAACGTCTTTTGTCTTTTCCTGCATTTGTTGCTGGTTGTGGGAAATAAGTGCAAGTCGTCTGCAAAGTATACATCATTCAGTTGTTCCCAGAGTGTCCACTGTATTCTATTCCTATTTTGTTTGTAGATTTTTTCATTATCCGGTCAAAGGCAAGGATGAATAGAAATGGGGAAATGGGGCATCCTTTTCTGATTCCTGTTTCGACTGTAAAGGACTCTGTGTGTCTACCTTCGTGGACCACTCTGCATGTCATTTCTTCATAAGAGCTCTGACTGATTCTGACTAGTTTCCTTGGTACTTCAGAGTGCCAAATGTGTTTCCATAAGGTTTATCGGTCCAGGCTATCAAAGGCCTTTCCGTAGTCTGTAAAATGTATATATAAGGGGAGTTCCATTCGATGGATTGTACTACAATGATTCTTGGTGTTGCAATTTGATTTGTGCATGATCGGAATTTTGATATCGTAGCTGCATATCGACCTGGTCTCTTATTATATTCAAAATAATGCTGTTAAAGACCTTTCCTGGTACACACAGCAGTGTGATTCCCCTATAATTTGCACATTTGCTGAGATCCCCTTTCTTTGATATCTTGATGAGGTATCCTTCTTTCCAATCTTTTGGAACTTTCTCTTCTTCCCATATCTTTTCAAACAGAGTGTGCAGCATGTTGACTATCGTATCTGCATCAGCTCTCATCATCTCTACTGTGATGTTATCCGGTCCCGATTCTTTCCCTAGTTTGAGCTGCTTGATGGCTAGAAATATTTCTTCCTTATTTGGTGCACTTTCTTCTTTTTTTAAGTCTTTTTTGTTTGTTTGCTGGTTGTATGTCTGGTACGTCTGTGGGTGGGGTCTGTTTAATATTTCCTTTAAGTATTCCACCTATCTATTTTGTTGCTCTTTCCTTTATGATCTGCCTTCTCTGTCTTTGACAGGTCTCTCCGGCCTTTTGTATCACCCTGACAATTTTCTTGTTATGTCGTAGAGCTGTTTCAAGTTGCCATTCCTGGCTACTTCTTCAGCTGTCGATGCTTTATCATCTATGTAGGCATTTTTATCTTTTTAATGCTGTTTTTTTTCCTTTTTAGTTTGTTTCTTTATATTTCTCTGCCCTTTCGTTTTCTCCGCCGTGGTGCGGCTGCTGTTAACTATACTTTTCATTTCTTTTCTCTCTTTTATTTTTTGCAGTGTGTTAAGTGAGAGCCAGTCTTTGTGTTTCTGCTTCACTGATCCTAAAACTTCTTGGCAGGTGGATGTTACAGACATCTTTAAATTTTGCCATTTATGTTCTACCTGGTCCACTTTTTTTTTAGGTTCCAGTGCTTGGGACTTTTTTCTTAAGGTAGCACTGAAATTTGCTCTTTAATGCTCATGTGCAAGAAGTTCGCTTAGAAGTTGGCTGTTCCCAGTTTTTCTTGAACTTTAACATGAGTCTGGCCCAAACAAGATGATGATCAGATGCGACGTCTGCTCCTCTTTTGTTTTATATATATAATTTAAATTTGTTAAGCTACAAAAAGAAAGTTATTAAGAGAAAACAATTTCTCGCAAACACATGACCTTCAGTGTTTCAAAGAGGAATGTAAATCATTTTAATAAATGCTTCAAGTAAAATTAATGTACTCCACATAGTTATACTAATTGGAGATACGTTTCTTATCTTATCCACTTCGTTTATACACCCTCTCCATGGACACATTCTACCTCAGATTGGTTCCGCCATATATCCTCTCCATGATGAACTCCTTCCTCAGTTTGGTTCCATCATACATCCTCTCCATGATGAACTCCTTCCTAAGTCTGGTTCCATCATACATCCTCTCCATGATGAACTGCTTCCGCAGTCTGGTTCCACCATACATCCTCTCCATGATGAACTCCTTCCTCAGTCTGGTTCCACCATACATCCTCTCCATGATGAACTGCTTCCGCAGTCTGGTTCCACCATACATCCTCTCCATGATGAACTCCTTCCTCAGTCTGGTTCCACCATACATCCTCTCCATGATGAACTCCTTCCTCCGTTTGGTTCCATCATACATCCTCACTATGATGAACTCCTTCCTCAGTCTGGTTCCATCATACATCCTCTCCATGATGAACTCCTTCCTCAGTCTGGTTCCACCATACATCCTCTCCATGATGAACTCCTTCCTCAGTCTGGTTCCACCATACATCCTCTCCATGATGAACTCCTTCTTCAGTCTGGTTCCACCATACATCCTCTCCATGATGAACTCCCTCAGTCTGGTTCCATCATACATCCTCTCCATGATGAACTCCTTCCTCAGTCTGGTTCCACCATACATCCTCTCCATGATGAACTCCTTCCTCAGTCTGGTTCCACCATACATCCTCTCCATGATGAACTCCTTCCTAAGTGTGGTTCCACCATACATCCTCTCCATGATGAACTCCTTCCTCAGTCTGGCTCCGCCATACATCCTTTTCATAAAGCTTACTTCCTCAGATTGGCTCCGTCACAAATCCTCTCGATGAACATCTCCTCCCTCATTTTGGCTGCATAATAATCCTTTCTATGAACATCTCCTCCCTTAGATTGGTTCCATCATACACCCTTCCCATTAACATATCCTCCCTCAGATTGTCCCCGTCAGACATACTCTTTATGAACACCTCCACCCTCTGATTGGCTTTGTCATACATCCTCTCCATAAAACCTCCTTCCTCATATTGTCTCCGTCATAAATCCTCTCCATGTAAACCTCCTACCTCAGATTGGCTGCGTCATACATCCTCTACATGAACATCTACTCCCTCAGATTGGCTCCGTCATGGTTTTCCATTTCACCATCTCCCACAGCTGTCACCCCTTGTCCTCTCCAACGAAATCTGTACCATCGCATTCTCCCACGTGAGACTCCCCAATTCCACCCAAAATAATGTATTTTTGTTTGTTTGTTGTGTGTGCGCGTGTGTAGGAGGTTAGTTTAAAAAACAAATTACACATTTCCTATTGTCGACCCGTCCATAACTGAATGAATAAAGTTTGGACTCTTAAAAAGCAATGCACAACGTGTTATTATGTTTTGTCTTTTTGTCCCCAAGATTCCAGTTGTCAACCCGGTCAGTATGGGCGTGAGTGTGAAGGCTCCTGCAAGTGCTCCGTGACAGGTGAAACCTGCATGACTAACACAGGAAAATGTCTGTCTGGCTGTGCTGCGGGCTTTTACGGCGACGGATGTACTTCTGGTAATGTATTATAATGTGCATAGAGTACAAACATTATTACAAGTATACTCTGTAAACTATAACATTCGTATGAACTGACATACAAGCATATATATCGAACTGTAGGCGCGCCCAAGAATTTCAAAACGGGATTGGTGACATTTCTTATGAAGTTGAGCAAACTATGTCTAGAGCATCACTGATGAAAGTTCAAATTGAATGAAAAAATAATTACAGACACCTGTGTTAAACCTCAAAAGAAGTCACTTATGTGGAAATCCATGTATACATTTCCAACAACCCCGGCCAACATACCTATTATATGTACTGAAAAAGGAAATGTCTATGGATTTTTTTCTCTCCATTTTTCTTTGTGGCTTTTTGTGTGGTTAGTAAAAGTTTTACTTTTGAGGGGTTGGCCACTCATAACCTATAAACTCTACCAATGTTCTGGAAGTGTTAAGGGTACGTTAATGCCAATCTACCACGTCATTGTCCACCAGGCTGCCCGGCCACAAAGTATGGTGTTGACTGCCTTTTGAACTGCAGCGTCGACTGTTACAATCAGCTGTGCAACCCGGTCACCGGTAAATGCTACGACTGTGAACCACGGAGGTCTGGCAACTTTTGTGCCAATGGTAAGTTGACGGATGGTGAAATGTTCACGTGTGTACCAGTGGCAAGGTTGATTTCGTACACAGAAATAAAATTGCCATTTAACAATGACTTAACGTACCAATATTTCTGATATATTTATTTATCGATTTAATATATATATATATATATATATATATATATATATATATATATATATATATATAT
>CAXITT010000236.1:67163-154218 GCA_964033795.1 Lymnaea stagnalis | reverse complement strand
TCCCCCTCCTTGTCCCCCTCCTTCTCCCCCTCCTTCTCCCCCTCCTTCTCCCCCTCCTTCTCCCCCTCCTTCTCTCTCTCCTTTAACTCCATTCCCCAAAGTGCATAGGGCGTTCGTTATTTTTCTGGTCCCACACTTGACATATTCAGTCTTTCTCGTGCGGTGTTCACCTGGTGAATGGCTGGGAAAACTGGGTCGATAGAAGCATGGGGACACTATCGCTCAAAATCTCGTGGTTGAGCACGTCTGCTTCTTGGTTGAGTGAACGGGTGAACTCAGTTCTACTTTCTTTTTTTTTTAAGTTTTAGGCCTAGCTAAAGAGTTAAATCAATTAAATGGGATTTTGTAACTATTTGACGTTAAAAAAAGTCGAGCATGAAAAAAATTTTTTTTTTAAACTTATTAAAAAAAAGACAGTTTAAACGCGCTAATCAAAATAATATAATTGGCAATTTCTTAAAATGCTTTATTTATTCACGAATCCCCCGTCTGTGCAGAGACATGTCCACAGCTTTGAAAAGAGTTTTCCTTTAGCCTTCAGTGTGTCAGGATGTTTATATATTTAAGACCCCACAATTTAATCATTTATTTAGCGTTGCTATGTGATCTCCTAGCTTGTTACTGACACTATTTTTTAAGTCAACCGTTCCGTCTTCTTTCAGCTTTGCCTGTGTGCGATAAAGGCTGGTTCGGTCCACGCTGCCAGTACAAATGTCACTGTACCGATGACGACTGCGATGACATCTACGGCAATTGCAGAAATGGAGCTTCGTGCTCTCCGGGATTGTTCGGCACAGCCTGTCAGTTCGGTGAGCTAAGACTTGTTCGGCGCAGCATGTCAGTATAATAAAACGCCTTGCTCAGTGATTCCCAACCTTTCCAATTATCCACGCCCTTGCTGAATCCATGGATTTCCCATGGTGACCTATGTCGTTATTAAAAAAAAATCCCACAATCAATCAAGAAGAGACAATTCTTTAAAACACGAATACAAACTTAATTACTACATTGCCCTATCTAGTAAAAAATTGAATCGGATTCTGCTAATTGTTATTAAAGTGTGAGTTTTTGATTCTAACCGGTTAGGCTAAATGTCGCACCCTATCACATTGAATTGAACATGAAAACAAAAATTTTGGATTTTTATAAAAAATATATTTTTGCGGGACCCCTTGTAGAAAGTCATGGCTCCTCGATGTCAACACAACACAAAATGTGTAAAGCTACTGGCTTGGGTTAAAACCTATTAATTTATTAAACAGAATTTTCTACAAGTGCAAGATGAGAATATGCACCGCAGAGCATCTATACATTTCCTTGTCATGGTTGAACGACTTCAGTTTTGTATATTAGCTTCGTTATAACAATTTCAGTTGGTATCTTAGCTTTGTTACAACAATTTCAGTTGGTATCTTAGCTTTGTTACAACACTTTCAGTTGGTATCTTAGCTTTGTTACAACAATTTCAGTTGGTATCTTAGCTTTGTTACAACAATTTCAGTTGGTATCTTAGCTTTGTTACAACAATTTCAGTTGGTATCTTAGCTTTGTTACAATAATTTCAGTTGGTATCTTAGCTTTGTTACAACAATTTCAGTTGGTATCTTAGCTTTGTTACAACAATGTCAGTTGGTATCTTAGCTTTGTTACAACAATTTCAGTTGGTATCTTAGCTTTGTTACAACAATTTCAGTTGGTATCTTAGCTTTGTTACAACAATTTCAGTTGGTATCTTAGCTTTGTTACAACAATTTCAGTTGGTATCTTAGCTTTGTTACAACAATTTCATTTTGCATATTACTTTTTGTTGATCAGAGGATCTTGCTGCAAACATGACGATCACACTTCTGCCCGTGTCCTTGACGACCTTCAACATCACGGATGGCGATGACGACACCTGTCTTCAAGTGCCCGACGTGACGTCATTAAGAGCCGCATTGCCAACAGACCTCCCTTTCACGTGGCTCAGGCTTCACTTCAACACTTCCGGTAAAGTTGTTGTAATTAGTGATGTAACTATTCAGGTCAACTCAAACGATAGCACTGAAATATATTTCTTGCAATCACTAAGTCAAAATTCAATAGATTGTCAAAAAAAAACATAAAGAAAAAACAGCTACTTAATTGTACATTTTTTCTCTCTCTATTTTATTACCTATTACGTTACCAAGTCCAACAAACTACCGAACACATTATAGCCTCCCGTCCGACACAGAATAGAGAGTTTTCATTGATATACATTTAGTTCTGTTCACTTTGTAGCAATGACATACTTCTTTTATGTACTTTGAAGTGACCACTGACACTGACATTGGGCTGACCTTCAGAGACTCAAGCAAAAGAAGCCGCTCGTGTGACAACAAAGTTCCTGTTGTCATTGGCAACCACACTCTCGATATCCACTGTGACATGAATGTGACAGTTGATCAAGTGACGTTAACTGGGGACTCTGTCCAATTTCTCTGTTCTCTGTACATTAGTGGAGGTGAGTACATCATAAAACTTTCACTAGAATGTTCGCTACTAGCCTGGCGAGAGAACTTGCATCCGTGCATCTGTATATTGAATTTGAAAGGTTTAAATTAATGAGATGTGACTTTAAAAAAAAAAAAAAGACCCCCTTCCTAATCAGGTTTTCTTTCAGGAATCCCCCTGGGGGGGGGGATGGGTGGGTGGGAGTCCGGGCCCCCCCCCCCTGATCAAATCAAGAGTGCTCCCCCCTCCCCACCCCCCGAGAAAAATGAGTTCAACAATAACGTAAAAAGCTAAAGGGCCTATTGTACATAAATCTAAATGTTTATTTCATAACTTGCATATAAAAAGAAAAAGACCACTAAATGGTATGCCTAACTGACACCTATTAAAATTAGTGAAATACTGCAACCGAATATCGAGGTGGTCGATACATTAGATGAGCCGAATATGTAAGGCGGATCTAGATATATATTTTCGATTTCAAATATTTGTAATCTTTTTTATCAAACCTGCAGTCCCAACTAGATCTATATAAATTGCAATAATTCTAATTTTTAAACAAATAATTATTGCTAAAAATAAGTGTTCAAGTGAGAAAATTAATATGTACAATGTAGTTAAATATATTTACATCTATTAGTCTCACTGAACTAAATGAATATCTTAATTATCCAAAATTTGTTGAAAATGTCCATCTCTTAATAAAAATGCCATATTGTTTTTTAAAAGTGTTGACTAGAAATATGATCTTTCTTAAAAAATAACAGCATTGTTGTAAATCTAGTTGATACCATGTCGTGTGAGGAGCTAGAGAAAAATGGAGAAAAAAAATCATCTTTAATGTACTAAGTACACATCATTACTTTACTTATGTACACATCATTATTGTACCTATGTGTACATCATTAATGTACTCATCATTAATGTCCAACCATAAATGCACCATAATAAATATGCCGATTTTCCCAGGTCGCAATGTGGCCCTCCGACAGCAAACAATCCAATTCACCGACAGCGGCCCGACCTATTTTGACTACTCTTCAAGGAAAGCTGTGGACGGTGCCATGGACCTGACCATTGACAGTACAAACTGCACCCGTGGTAGAAACTGGTGGACAATCAACTTCCAGTCTCCACAGGTCATCAACAGAGTTATTATCTACACAAATAACTGTGAGTGTGACGAAACTTTCTATCACATCATTCATTTTGGGGAAAGTTAACATTTAGATCAATTTAAACTATAAGGGAATTCAAAATACATTTCAATAAATTATATAGTAACTCCTTTCAAGAATATACAGCTAACATCTTTATCAACTTTTGTTCTAAACTAATGTTTCCCAAGGTTGGGTGCCATCAAGAGGGAATTTCAAGACAATGAGGGGGTCACGGTGTGGGACATTGTTTGGGGGTTGGGGTGGCAATGCTAGAAAAGACAGGCAAGCATTGCATTTTTTTGAGTGCCAACGCGGGGAGTGAAGCAAAATATTTTGGGAACCGCTGATATAAAAAACTATTCTGTTCGATGGACATCTTTCTGTAATATTTAAGCTCTCTGATAAAAGAGACGTATAGAGGGCTGTCACTGACAATGTTCAGATAGAAAGTTGTCTGAGAAAAGAGAATTAAAGTTAACTCTGAGAAAATATAAAGCTTGTCATTTTAAATGGAACACAATCTATTTGGTGCTATTTTAAATAGCAGTTTCTAAATTATTGTTTCAGTTTGCTTTGCCTCACCCTGTCTACATGTTTTTACACGTAGACCATTTTTAAAAAAAATAAATCTTTAAGGTATAATAACCATGCTGCAATAATTAACTGCAAAGCTAGTGCTTGAAACACGAAGTGATACGGTTAAGGAGTAAAGTAAGAGAAACTGTTGTCGAGGTAAACTTGGCGCATGATAACTACGCCGAAAGAAAGACATTTCAAACGCTATCCATTTTAAAACTTTTCTTTTCTAAAGCCGTTTCTCAGAAATATCAAAGTCATCTGCCTTATACAATTTGATTGCTGTCTTCATTATACCAGGCATTTCGTCTGAAGCTTACCTGGTTCTGATCCGCTTCTGGCTGTTTGTAATACCAACTGTATTTCTATAAATGTATTCTTCTAACTCTATTCTTATGACCTGTTCTCTTAAAAATTTAGATTGAATCCTCAAAAAATGTTTAAATAATTGAATTTTTCAATTATTTTTTCAACGTGCCACAAAAGAAAAACACATATCTCATCTTTTCAGCGGCTCCGGAGCGTCAATTATCATTTTCTTTACATTTAAAGCAAAAACATTTTAAGACAACAGCAAAATAAAAGTTTCATTAATCTAAGTCGGTTATTTTATTTTTTCTGTTTAGATTTCCCAATTTCAATGAAACCCAATTACTTATTTTATGTTTCCACTTCGCATTTACAAGGGAAAAATGAAAAAAAAATCATATTGCCACAACAAACCATCTTGAACAATCAAACCATCTTGAACAATCAAACGATCTTGAACAATCAAACCATCTTGACCAATTAAACCATCTTGACATAACAAACCATCTGGACCAATCAAACCATCTTGGCACAACAAACCATCTTGTCCAATTTAAACCATCTTGACGTACCAAACCATCTTGAACTACAAAACCAGAGACGGGAAATGTCTTGGTGGGATGCATTTTCTTTGCACCATAATTTTTTAATATAATACTTTTTTTTCATCTATAAATACAGGTCCTCTCTCCCCTTTCCAGCGCTATATCATCGTGCATGCCCGCGTTATATTACTTCCAGTTCGGCTCATTTCAAATCCCTAGTTTGAACATAATTTTCAGATACAACATACGACGCATTTGTTGACACGCACTTCGATGAAATGCTGGGCAACTTCTCAGTGGAGACCTATGCTGGGGACGGCTCACTTATTTATACATACACCAGAGAAAACGAACTCAACCCTCAGAAGACCTACACGGTTTTCTTCTTCAGTAAGACGCCGGTGGTCACGTTGAAAATTCACGGAGGCACAGACTATTGGCGAAAGCTGCTGTTGTGTGAGGTGGAGATTTACGGAGGTGAGTTTGACAAAGTTTAGAAACAAGTGCAACCTTTAATATTATAAGAGTAGGGAGGGCGTCATTGAAAGTGTCTTGCAAGTAGTAGTTATCCAAGAATCTACTTTGATTGTGGGAAAAGAGTTAACTTTACATATTCTATCAACAATAGTCCTGTGGGCAGTTCTACAACCTACATGCCGATCTTTAAACAATATCCTACAAGTAGTCCTAAACCAAGCCAGTCAAAATTTAAACAATAGTCATAAAGTCAGACCTACACCCCACCTGCCGGCCTTTAAACAATAGGTTTACTGACCGTCCTAAAGACAGTCCTACAAAATACACGTGGCTCTTTATTAATTAATATGAAAATCGCCGCTGAAAAAAGTCAAACGTTGTACCTGAGTTCAATCATCACGCGCGATGCTCGCTGCTTGACATCCTTTTTTAAAATTCAGTACTATTAATTTAAAAAAAAAAATATTTAGATTAGGGGGCGGGTTGGTTCTGAAAAGAAGCAGGAAACACTAGAATGAAATTATATCAGAGATACAGTGGATCGAAAAAGCCATCCGCGTCTTCTTATGCGAGTATGGTAAGCTTAAAACACGAAGCCTCTTACGATTGAAAGAGTGTTCTTAAAAAATGGGAAATTCCTTCAGCTAACACTGACAGATGCTAACGGCGATAGCAATACTTGCAAGACTTTGTGCTATTCTCGATGCCTACTTTTACCCAACAGGTCCGCCTGTTGACACGGATCATGTTTTTTTTTGAACACTTAAATCAAAGTCTAAAGAGCACGCTCCTGGTCTGAAATAATTGTGTTTCATAAAACTGCTTCTTGGTTCTGAAAGGTGCTGTAAATGACTTGAAATGTTAGCCTTACTAAACACGTTTTGCATGTTAGATTCTTTAGGTGCAAGACTCAAGCAGAAAACAAAATCTCAGAGGCTAATCCTCCTATATTGAACATGCAAATATGCCTACATATGATGAGTACATATTTCTCTGTAGAGCACACTTTAATCCATTCAACTTCAGTTCTCTTCGACACAATAAAGAGATCTAATTTTCTTGGGTCTACTAACAAATGAATCATCCTGTCTAAGACTGGGTTGTGCTAGCAAGCTCTGACGTTTTCTACCTTTTATTTCGTCACAATGAAATTTTCTCTACTATTCTATATTATAGATGGGGTTCTTATGTTTAATGACTAGTAAAATATCTCTGCCTCTGACATATCACTCTCGATGCACAATGTCGTGATTTTTCAGACACTGTATGCGCCCCGGGGACGTACGGGCGAGAATGTGAGAAACTGTGCAGGTGTAACGGTACGGCAACCTGTGGCCCTGTCGAAGGCTACGACAGCTTCTATCCTAGTCAGTGCAAAACAGGTACGCACAGTGTATTGGTATTTAGATTACAATTAATTGGTTACCAAGAATCTTTCTCTTTAGACTACGACAGCTTCTATCCTAGTCAGTGCAAGACAGGTACGCACAGTGTATTGGTATTTAGATTACAATTAATTGGTTACCAAGAATCTTGCTCTTTAGACAGGGCTGGAAACAAAATATCGTTTTCCATTTAGTTAATGCCCATCTTATTTGTTAAAAATAATATGTAGCCTGTTTTTCCTTTCACTGGTATTTAAAAACGTAATGTACTCTTTAATTTTAAAAGCAAAATTTATGTTTATATTTTAAAAAAAAAACGGTAGGAAGTCATGTATATTTATATATTTTTACATGTATATAGGATCCTTCCGTCTTTGCGAGACGATGGAGTAACTATTGCCACTTCATCAAATTGTTTACGAGGCCGATCCTGAATGATAGTATTCTTTGCAGGAGAACCTTGACTTCTGCTGAAATGTAACCTCCCGTGTTGCTATTTTTTTTTTTTTTTTTTTTTTTTTTGCAAGGGCTTCGTTTCGCGCATATTCTGTCTTTTTGATTCCTACATAAATGCTGTTCCCTAGCTGGAACAGTGCTCAGCGATAAACTCCTGTTCGTTGATTTCTCTGTTATGTTCCCCCGTGTTCCTTTAGCAAACTTCCTTCAATCGAATATATAAAATGTGACGCCTACATCTGTTGAGTATCCACTCATGACTGGTATATGTCTGCACTGCCATTTAGGAGCGTACTGAGGCCCACATGCTTGATAGACACTTAGTTTTGTTTTATCCGTTAGATTGAGATTATTCCAGCGCTGCTTATTCAATTTAGGCTAATCGGGGGAGAGAATGCAATCAAGTTAGCAAAATATGGAATAATTAAAACAAAGTAAAGTTAAACCTGAAAAAGGAACGCAACAAAACAACACACGTGTCGGCAGGAAACCTTCGTCAGCGAACAAAACAGAAAAAAACAGAATAAAATAAAAAATAAAAAATAGCACTTAGCTTCGAAGTAGTATCCAATAGGGCAGCAAATGAATTCCTTTTTCAAGTTTAACCTTACTCTGTTTGACTAATTTCATATCATTCAAGATATCCAATTTTGATTCTGCTTTTGCGATCCTGATGTTCACCTCTTCAAAAGAGATTGAACAAGAGATATTTGGCTAATGGCATGTGAAACGCTCAACTACTGAAAGCTTATGGCCCCCAATAGTTTGATAGGGTCTGTGTTTCATGACATTTCTCTTCTGTAGGCTAATGGTGAGTCTAATCACTTAACATGCACGGGAGAGGCGTGTAACTGACGGCTGGAGACCTGCTTCTCTGAGCGATTTTAAGGCGACTTTGTGAGCGAACGGCAGGGTCGGAATTATAGCTTTTTTTTATTTTTAAAAAACTGGACTTTGCGCAAAGGCGGGCGATGTTGAACAGCCTATCATCAGATCTGGTATGGACTTTCACTCAATCTTCACAAAACCCGGACACACATCCGTTCCCGAAGTGCAGCCGAGACTACCATTCCAGGATGTGCCTCTTAAGCCATTTGATGAAGTGTCCATTGTTCTAGCAAAGACGAAAGGGTGATAATAAATATATATATATATATATATATATATATATATTTGCGTATAGTATTAAATGATTCTCATTATAAACGTAAAAAAATTTCGAACTTAATAGGCTGGTATATCGGAATAATTGTATAATTTGAATATATAATAACCAATATAATAATCACCACAAGTGCCATTGCTAACACATATAATGAGTGCCACTGTTACCCCCAACCCTCTAACAGAGGTCCCGAAAGTAGCTGTTACCGGTCTTTGTCCTGACGGAAGGGGCGTCTTGAACGGGTACATTAAGCCCGGAGCAACAGCCACCTGCACGTGTCGGGTCATTGAGCCTGGCTATCCAGCCGGACATGCGCAGTGGTTCACGGCAGACGGGAACAAAATCGGCACCGCCGGGAATGTCTCCGTGCTGACTTTGACCAACTTGAATTACAAACTGCACGGTGAGTGTTCTGATGAGTGTTCTGGTGAGTGTTCTGGTGAGTGTTCTGGTGAGTGTTCTGATGAGTGTTCTGGTGAGTGTTCTGGTGAGTGTTCTGGTGAGTGTTCTGATGAGTGTTCTGATGAGTGTTCTGATGAGTGTTCTGATGAGTGTTCTGATGAGTGTTCTGATGAGTGTTCTGATGAGTGTTCTGATGAGTGTTCTGTAATTTAAATTCTCACAGAGACTGGTGGCCTGGGGGCCAGGGGGGGGGGGTTAGGCGTGCACACCCAAAAAGAGCACCTTCATCACACAGATTTATCATTTGTTAAAGTCTATATTAACGCCAAAAGTACCGCCCAGGGTGTTAGTTCNTATATATATATATATATATATATATATATATATATATATATATATATATATATATATATATATATATAAATATAAGTTACATCCCATGTGTCAGATAGTTTTCCTTTTCTAAACAGATGGCCAACAGCCGTACAGCTGTCGAAGTCTCTCAGCCATTGGACAGACAAAGGCCGGATCGGAATTTAATCCCCAATGGGCATGTGAGTTTTAACAAAGTTTTTCAACAGCTCACAATTTAACGCGTGAATTCTTTCTAAGAGTCGCTAAATCCAGAACCGCGTGCGCCAAAAGAAACAGTATGGAACTCCCTCACCGTGAACAGGTGAGTGCGCTGGTCAACGCTGATCACAACTACCTCGGTCCGAGATATCTATGTCAAACAACAACTGGGCAACTATGTCTTCCTATACATTACCTGGAACCCACGACTGGAGCGTTGCACCTTTGCCAACCCACGTTCGCGTTGAAGATGCCAGAATTTCAGTACTGTTATTTTTAGCGCTTTCTGTACTACAAAAAATCCTTTCAACATAGCATGTGGTTGTTTCGTATGAAAGAGAAAAATAGTAACTTTCTGTCAATAACAAAAAGTTTTGTGCTTTGCGTTATCGACTTCTATTTATGGAGAAAAGGGTGATTAAAATTATGTACCTACTCATCCGAAAGACGAAGCATACTTATATACACAGTGTTTCATGAAACTGTTCTCTTCGTTTACTTGCCGTACGACAGCGAAGCGCCTTTTTAAAAATCCTTTATATCAACTTTGCTTTTGCTTGTGGGTGGCTGGCTGGGTGGCTAGCAAAATGGACGCTCTATAGATCCACTTCCCGTTAACCCATCGAGCTGAAACCTGGCACATAGACTCAATGCCAAAAACATTAAGTCTAATTTTTAGCCCCACCCTCAAATCCCAAGCCCCACCCCCAAAATATACGATTATTATTTTATTTTTTTTTGAAGGGGGAACATTTAGGGAAATTTTCGATAACCGCGCAAAATGATATTCATTTTTTTTTTTAAATGACAAGTGTGTTTGGTGCGTACTATTTTCTTTTGTTTTTACTGAACTGAAATAGTTGGTGAAATAAATCTCAAGTGTAACAAGCGGGTGGGTCATTAGAATAGTAGAGGATGTTTAATTATTCGTACATTATGCAATCTTAAACAGCACAACCTTTCATATGTCCTGAAAATAAATTTGTGATTTAAGTTGTTTTGCTAACGAATATTTTCTTCCCAGATGGACCTCTGGTGACCACCTTCACCGTTAACGGCACTCAGTCTGTAGTGGTCAATCAAGGAAGTGACGTGTTCCTTTACTGTGACGTCGAGGCTAACCCCCCAGCGGTGGCCGTCATCACGGGGAACGGATTAGGGAGGGTTAAAGTGAATACGTCTCAAGGTCACGACCTGACGATTCCTATCAAGGCCGTCCAATGTGATGACGCCGGCCTCTACACCTGTCAGGGGCGGAACCCGTTGATGCTGGAGGAGGGATCGGGATCGGTGGCCTATGTTGAAATCAACGTTAAATGTAAGATTTGTATGATCAACTCGGTCGCAATTTCAGAGTCAAACCGTATCCACCATTCATACCGTTAATGTCAGCACGTGGATGTAACACGCCTAAAGAAGATAGTTGTTCTGGGGTTTCCAGTTTCACTTGATGGCTAATGTTCTTTTTGTTCAATATAGCCAGCTAGTTAATAGGTTTTTTATAGAAAACTTTCCTTATAAAACCCGTTATATTAACTTTGCTCTTATTAGTGTTTTTGTGTCAAAATTTTCCAAAGGATAAATGACCCTTTTTAGCGTCATCCTATCGAGCTGAAACTTTGGAAATAGACACGTTCATCACAACATATTTTTAAATTTTGTAGCCTATTTCCAATCCCCAAAAATCAATTTTTCCCCTGTTTTTCAAGGGAAAGGGGAATGAAGTGAAATGTGTTCAATTTGTGTGTGTTTTGGTGTGGAGATTAATTGTGTAACTGTTGCTGTTTGTTTTGTATTTGCAACGTATTTGGGTTAAAATATTAATTTACTCTATTAAGTTTTACATGCATTAAGTTGGATATAAACCATTCCCTAACCCAAAAATCAGTTGCTGCAATGACATACATGATCAATCACGTACAATGACATAAATGATCAATCACGTACAATGACATAAATGATCAATCACGTACAATGACATCAATGATCAATCACGTACAATGACATAAATGATCAATCACGTACAATGACATAAATGATCAATCACGTACAATGACATAAATGATCAATCACGTACAATGACATACATGATCAATCACGTACAATGACATAAATGATCAATCACGTACAATGACATCAATGATCAATCACGTACAATGACATAAATGATCAATCACGTACAATGATATAAATGATCAATCACGTACAATGACATAAATGATCAATCACGTACAATGACATAAATAATAAAACACGTACAATGACATAAATGATCAATCACTTACAATGACATAAATGATCAATCACGTACAATGACATAAATGATCAATCACTTACAATGACATCAATGATCAATCACGTACAATGACATAAATGATCAATCACGTACAATGACATAAATGATCAATCACTTACAATGACATAAATGATCAATCACGTACAATGACATAAATGATCAATCACGTACAATGACATAAATGATCAATCACGTACAATGACATCAATGATCAATCACGTACAATGACATCAATGATCAATCACGTACAATGACATAAATGATCAATCACGTACAATGACATAAATGATCAATCACGTACAATGACATAAATGATCAATCACGTACAATGACATAAATGATCAATCACGTACAATGACATAAATGATCAATCACGTACAATGACATAAATGATCAATCACGTACAATGACATAAATGATCAATCACGTACAATGACATAAATGATCAATCACGTACAATGACATAAATGATCAATCACGTACAATGACATAAATGATCAATCACGTACAATGACATAAATGATCAATCACGTACAATGACATAAATGATCAATCACGTACAATGACATAAATGATCAATCACGTACAATGACATAAATGATCAATCACGTACAATGACATAAATGATCAATCACGTACAATGACATAAATGATCAATCACGTACAATGACATAAATGATCAATCACGTACAATGACATAAATGATCAATCACGTACAATGACATAAATGATCAATCACGTACAATGACATAAATGATCAATCACGTACAATGACATAAATGATCAATCACGTACAATGACATAAATGATCAATCACGTACAATGACATAAATGATCAATCACGTACAATGACATAAATGATCAATCACGTACAATGACATAAATGATCAATCACGTACAATGACATAAATGATCAATCACGTACAATGACATAAATGATCAATCACGTACAATGACATAAATGATCAATCACGTACAATGACATAAATGATCAATCACGTACAATGACATA
The DNA here is from genome assembly GCA_964033795.1 of Lymnaea stagnalis. Taxonomy (NCBI): domain Eukaryota; kingdom Metazoa; phylum Mollusca; class Gastropoda; family Lymnaeidae; genus Lymnaea; species Lymnaea stagnalis. The sequence goes on along the minus strand of CAXITT010000236.1, from coordinate 141,387 downwards.
AATGATCAATCACGTACAATGACATAAATGATCAATCACGTACAATGACATAAATGATCAATCACGTACAATGACATAAATGATCAATCACGTACAATGACATAAATGATCAATCACGTACAATGACATAAATGATCAATCACGTACAATGACATAAATGATCAATCACTTACAATGACATAAATGATCAATCACGTACAATGACATAAATGATCAATCACGTACAATGACATAAATGATCAATCACTTACAATGACATAAATGATCAATCACTTACAATGACATAAATGATCAATCACTTACAATGACATAAATGATCAATCACGTACAATGACATAAATGATCAATCACTTACAATGACATCAATGATCAATCACGTACAATGACATAAATGATCAATCACTTACAATGACATAAATGATCAATCACTTACAATGACATAAATGATCAATCACGTACAATGACATCAATGATCAATCACGTACAATGACATCAATGATCAATCACTTACAATGACATAAATGATCAATCACTTACAATGACATAAATGATCAATCACGTACAATGACATCAATGATCAATCACGTACAATGACATCAATGATCAATCACTTACAATGACATAAATGATCAATCACGTACAATGACATAAATGATCAATCACTTACAATGACATAAATGATCAATCACGTACAATGACATAAATGATCAATCACGTACAATGACATCAATGATCAATCACGTACAATGACATAAATGATCAATCACGTACAATGACATAAATGATCAATCACGTACAATGACATAAATGATCAATCACGTACAATGACATAAATAATAAAACACGTACAATGACATAAATGATCAATCACGTACAATGACATAAATGATCAATCACGTACAATGACATAAATGATCAATCACGTACAATGACATAAATGATCAATCACGTACAATGACATAAATGATCAATCACGTACAATGACATAAATGATCAATCACGTACAATGACATAAATGATCAATCACGTACAATGACATAAATGATCAATCACGTACAATGACATAAATGATCAATCACGTACAATGACATAAATGATCAATCACGTACAATGACATAAATGATCAATCACGTACAATGACATAAATGATCAATCACGTACAATGACATAAATGATCAATCACGTACAATGACATAAATGATCAATCACGTACAATGACATAAATGATCAATCACGTACAATGACATAAATGATCAATCACGTACAATGACATAAATGATCAATCACGTACAATGACATAAATGATCAATCACGTACAATGACATAAATGATCAATCACGTACAATGACATAAATGATCAATCACGTACAATGACATAAATGATCAATCACGTACAATGACATAAATGATCAATCACGTACAATGACATAAATGATCAATCACGTACAATGACATAAATGATCAATCACGTACAATGACATAAATGATCAATCACGTACAATGACATAAATGATCAATCACGTACAATGACATAAATGATCAATCACGTACAATGACATAAATGATCAATCACGTACAATGACATAAATGATCAATCACTTACAATGACATAAATGATCAATCACGTACAATGACATAAATGATCAATCACGTACAATGACATAAATGATCAATCACGTACAATGACATAAATGATCAAACACGTACAATGACATAAATGATCAATCACGTACAATGACATAAATGATAAATCACGTACAATGACATAAATGATAAAACACGTACAATGACATAAATGATAAAACACGTACAATGACATAAATGATAAAACACGTACAATGACATAAATCATAAAACACGTACAATGACATATATGATCAATCACGTACAATGACATAATGAACATTCACTTACAATGACATAAATGATAAAACACGTACAATGACATAAATGATCAACCACGTACAATGACATAAATTATAAAACACGTACAATGACATAAATGATAAAACACGTACAATGACATAAATGATAAAACACGTACAATGACATAAATGATAAAACACGTACAATGACATAAATGATAAAACACGTACAATGACATAAATGATCAACCACGTACAATGACATAAATGATAAAACACGTACAATGACATAAATGATAAATCACGTACAATGACATAAATGATCAACCACGTACAATGACATAAATGATAAAACACGTACAATGACATAAATGATAAAACACGTACAATGACATAAATGATAAAACACGTACAATGACATAAATGATAAAACACGTACAATGACATAAATGATCAATCACGTACAATGACATAAATGATAAAACACGTACAATGACATAAATGATCAATCACGTACAATAACATAAATGAACAATCACTTACAATGACATCTATATATATATAAATGAATGTTTGTATGTCTGTTTGTATGTCTTTATGTCTCGTATGCGCTCCTACACCATTCATGGGATTGCAAAAAAACTTTAAACAGTTTTTTTCCACATAACCGGCCATTTAACTAAGACATTTAAAAGCTTATCAAGTGTTCCGTTCTTAGCCGTTAGCCCTTAATTCGTTTTTTTTTCTAATATGAGCTTTGTAAAAATATTTTCCACATGCGCTCCTACGCCATTTATCCGATTACTATAAAACTTTAGTAAAATGTTGCGAGCTAGTTCATAAACATTTTTAAAATATTACAATTGTTTTAAATTATTCAGTTTTGAGCCAGGGGCTTCATATTCGTTTTTCCAAATATGAGCTATATAAATATATTTTCAAACCGTATGCGCTCCTACACCAATCATGCGATTGCTACAAAACTTAGTGAGTTGTTGTCGATGCGCAAATGCATTTTACTGTGTTATTTAAACACTTTTAAAAACATTCTGTTTTCGGCTGTTGGCCCTTAATTCGTATTTTTTGTTATATGAGCTTTGTAAAAAATAATTTTCATATGCGCTTCTACGCCATTTATCTGATTGCAATAAAACTTAAAACTTTGGTGAGATGTTGGAAGCGCGGCCGCAAAGGTTTTTAAATTATTATAAAATTTTCAAAATATTCCAATTTTAGCCAGCGGCCTTATTTACGTTTTTTTCTTATACGAGCTATATAAATACAATTTCAAACCGTATGCGCTCCTGCACCATTCACGTGATTGCGACAAAACTTTGACGATTTGTTATCTATAAACATAACCATTCATTGACCCAAATTCTTATTTTTTCTTATATGCGCTTTGTAAAAAATAATTTTCTATGCGCTCCTATACCATTTTTCAGAATGCGATAAAAATTTAGTGAGATGTTGTTCTATCGCCCACAAAAATTCTTAAATTACTACAACCGTTTTAAAATATTCAGTGTTGAGCCAGGGGCCCTATGTTTGTTTCTTACAAAATGAGCTATATAAATATAATTTCAAACCGCATGCGCTCCTACATCATTCAAGCGCTTGCGATAAAACTGAGGTGAGTTGTCCATAAGCCAGAGCATTTTTCTAAGCCATTATAACTCTACTAAAATATTCCGTTTTTTTGGCAATCGCCCCAAATTCGTGTTTTTTTCCTTACATTAGGAGCTTTATAAAAAATAATTTCCGTATGCGCTCCTCTACATTATTACAATGCGATAAAATTTTAGAGAGATGTTGTGCGCGCGCCCGCCCGCAAAGGTTTCTTAAATGATTACAACCATTTTAAAATACTCCGTTTTTAGCCAGGGGTCCTATGTTCGTTTTTTCTATATAAGCTATACAACTATAATTTTAAGCTATACAACTATAATTTCAAACAGAGCTAAAGCATGAATGGATAGCTTTTTAATCAAATACAAATAGTGATATTAAATTGAGTGTGTGACATATTAAGTAGGTTTCTGAAGTAATACAACAATTCTACAATATTCCATTTGTGGAGGGGGGTCCTAAATTCGTTTTCCACACTTCTATTATCTATATAATTATAGTATGCATTTCTATACCATTCATTCGATTGTGATCAAACTGGGTCAAGTGAAATGCGCACTACCGAAAATGTTTCTAAATTAGAAAAAAACATTTTACAATATTCCGTTTGGGCCAGTGACCCTAATTTCATATTTTCTTCTAAGAGCTTTGTAACTATAATTTCAAACAGAGCTATTGCATGTGTGGAAGTAGCTGAATCCGCCGGCAAATTTTTCAAATTTAGTACATCCATTGTACAATATTCCAATTAGGGCTGGGGACCCTAAATTCAATTTATTTTCTTAAATGAGCTTCATCAATATAATTTATAACGAAGATATCAACACTACCGCCCTTGAACAAATGACACATTTGTAGTAAAGCAGAGAAAACACGTTTTTACATTTTTAGTGTAGAGAGTATTTTTGTTATGTGTATAAATAAGCTTGAATTTTGTGACGCATTTTAGAATCGGAAATGACATCGAAATCGTGTTTTTTTTTTTCAACTAAGAGTATTTCTTGAATAGAGTCTTATAATTTCGGAGTTGTTTTGTGTTATGTAAATACATTTTACACCAATCGATGGTTTCTCAAGTAATTAAATAACACACTTGACAGCGTAGATATTGAACTATGGTCATTTTTTACCGCTGGAATTTACGATTTATAAATTAATGAGAAACTATACAACTGGAAATCTCCTGCCAACAATGAACGTACCTATTGTGCGAGGTTTTCATGTAAAAAGATGGGAGATCCTAACGTGTGAGAATTACATTCACCATCAAAACCATTATCATTGTTGGTATCAGGTGACAATAGCCAATCGAAACATTTCTTGGCAAACATACGCAAATGCAATTCATGTTTCCAAATGACATCGTTCGGTGCAACAAATATCGTGCGCGAGAATTACATGCCAACATTTAAAGTAAAGTGCAAGGCCAAATTTACCATCGTGTAGGATCTCTGATGCCAATGCCAAACACAGATCACAAATGTCTTCAAATGATTTCATGGGGAATACTGATGAGCAAATCGATCAGCGTTGTCATATCAATACGGGCACTAAACGAGAAATCGTCGCTGCAATGCAAACGTTATTTTTGCAACACAACGAATTAATTCAAATGTATAGAGTTGCACTTGAAAAGATGCCGACTGATGAATACAAAGTCATAGTTAGAGCAGACCTGTCGGCCAACATGAAAGACAATACAATGCACCAACAATTGATGAAGTGGCGATCATTATAGTTGGCAAAGAATTTAACTCAAGTGATATAATTCTTCATCGCAGAAGTGTTGATGTTCAGCGAGTCTCAGAAACTCATCGCTCATACGTTTGATTGCAATATCCTATTTTATTTTGGCAAGGAGAAGATGGATATCATTTTGACATCAAATTGAGAAAATCGAATAAGAAAGTCAGTGCCATGAAATACTATTCATATCGATTGATGATTCATGAGTTGGGAATGACCTCTCGGAATCGATCTGCAAACAAACTTTTCGCTCTTGATTTGCAACGAGAAACGCACTTTGATATCGAAGCATTAGGTACGGTACATTTTTTCAAATGAATCTTCCGAAATTGGTTCCATTGAAGTTACTATTTTAAATTGAAAATTTAAACTAGGTGATGTACTTTTGCCATTCACCCCAATGATTCCAACAGATATGCCATTTGAATTCAAACGCCTACAGTTTCCGATGCGACACGCGTCTACAATGACTATCTACAAAGCACAGGGACAATCGCTACAAGTTTGCGGACTAAATTTGGAAAACCCATGCTTCGCCCATGGACAGATGTATGTGGCCTGCTCTCGCGTCGGAAAATCTTCTGATTTATTCGTGTATATACCAGATGGAAAAACAAGAAAAATTTTGAGTATTTAAAAGCTCTTGAAGAAACATGACATGCAAACACTTTCTTTCCTTGAGTGGCATTGCAACGCATGGCGGGTACTCGCTAGTAAATGATAAAACACGTACAATGACATAAATGATAAATCACGTACAATGACATAAATGATAAAACACGTACAATGACATAAATGATCAACCACGTACAATGACATAAATGGAAACAAAGATGCAAATAAAGGATCTATAAGAAAACGTTGTTTTAATGGGTAGTTTAACGTACCAAACCAAGCACAATCAATAATCATAAATCAATGTATTTCTCTAGTTATGAAAGAACGAGTGGTATAGGATTAAATTTAATAGAGCGCAAAATAATATTCCAGATAATTATGCTAAATAAGTTTCTTGAAAATATCGCAAATGTTTTTGGTGCGTAATGTTATCTTTTTTTTTTTTTTTTACAGAAATAGTTTCAATTCAAACATGATGTATTTATTGTAAACAAAAAGAGGTATAAAAAGGGGTGGTATATTAGAATATTAATATAGTTTAGGTGTGTGAACAAAAGTGTACCTAGAGGGCTTAGTGTAATGTTATCTTTTTTTTTTTTTTTTTTACAGAAATAGTTTCAATTCAAACATGATGTATTTATTGTAAACAAAAAGAGGTATAAAAAGGGGTGGTATATTAGAATATTAATATAGTTTAGGGGCGTGAACAAAAGTGTACCTAGAGGGCTTAGCACTCATTACGATTCTTATAAAGTGCATTTCTTGAATGCATGTTTTGTCAACTAACTTGAGCATATGAGAAGTTCACGAAGGACCGCTGCCTATGTTTAGCGCGCTATAACTAGTCAATGTATGAATGGTAAGGACTCTTCCTTTTGAAGTCGCAAAAATGGTCCACCACCCACATAAAAACAACAGCAACAACAACAACATACAACATTTTTGCTGTTCACCAGATTTTTTTAAAAATCACTTTTAACCGTTTTAAATATTTCCTATAAAGATATTTTACGACGAGTTATCACAATTTTGATATAATATAACAGCAATGTCTCAAAGGGCATCTCTACATAAAGAAGGGAAGTTAATTAAATATGTCTTTGAAGAAATTTAAAATAGCGTTCATCGTTTGTGCAGAGTTAAATAAAAATACTTGTGCACAAATGGAACACAAAACCGATCACTTATTATGCCTTATGTTTGTATCGATACCAATACAGCCACGAAGTTAATCAAAGTCATTACAATATTGTAATTTTCATGTGTAAAAATTTGTCATAAGATCCACAATATTTATTTTCAAAACACATTGCTGTTGTCAGGTTCCAGTCATGGTGCTTCTATTTTAAGGTATCTCTATTGTTTAAATGTTTATAATTTCAATGTTTATATTTGTATTGTTTATAATTTCAGTGTATATCGTTTCAATGTGTATAACTTCAATGTGTATAATTTTAATGTGTTTAATTTCAATGAATACTGCCTAAGGTCCACCTAAACTAAAGGACCCGGCATTGCTGAACAAGAAACAGACATTTCGAGTATCCCTGGACAAGGACACAACACTATCTTTCGAAATAGCCGGCTTCCCTGAGCCTCCGACCTTCACTCTTAAGACTGAGACAGGTCTGTTGGATCCAAGCAAATATAGCGTCACCTACACTCACCTGACGCCGCCTTTCGGACTCGTGTCGGTGAAACATCAAGACGCCAACACCAAAGGGGTCAACTCGTACACCCTGAGCATGAATAACGATGTTGGACAGTCTGACATCACGTACGACATCATCAAGGTGGAAACGCCGGTAACCCCGGAGCCAGGTAAGGAAAGGTCATGTGATGAGTTTGACTGAGGGAAAACCAGGGGCAAGGTAAGGAAAGGTCATGTGATGAGTTTGACTGAGGGAAATCCGTAGCCAGGTAAGGAAAGGTCATGTGATTAGTTTGACTGAGGGAACCCAGGAGCCAGGTAAGGAAAGGTCATGTGATGAGTTTGACTGAGGGAACCCCGGAGCCAGGTAAGGAAAGGTCATGAGATGAGTTTGACTGAGGGAACCCAGGAGCCAGGTAATGAAAGGTCATGTGATGAGTTTTGCTGAGGAGACCCAGGAGCCAGGTAAGGAAAGGTCATGTGATGAGTTTGACTGAGGGAACCCCGGAGCCAGGTAAGGAAAGGTCATGTGATGAGTTTGACTGAGCGAAAACCAGGGGCCAGGCAAGGAAAGGTCATGTGATGAGTTTGACTGAGGGAACCCCAGAGCCAGGTAAGGAAAGGCCTTGTGATGAGTTTGAGGTAACCCAGGAGCCAGGTAAGGAAAGGTCATGTGATGAGTTTGACTGAGGGAACCACAGAGCCAGGTAAGGAAAGGCCTTGTGATGAGTTTGAGGTAACCCAGGAGCCAGGTAAGGAAAGGTCATGTGATGAGTTTGACTGAGGGAACCCCAGAGCCAGGTAAGGAAAGGCCTTGTGATGAGTTTGAGGTAACCCAGGGGCCAGGCAAGGAAAGGTCATGTGATGAGTTTGACTGAGGGAACCCCAGAGCCAGGTAAGGAAAGGCCTTGTGATGAGTTTGAGGTAACCCAGGAGCCAGGTAAGGAAAGGTCATGTGATGAGTTTGACTGAGGGAACCCAGGAGCCAGGTAAGTGTTACGAACTTTGTTATGCTTCAACTATCTCCAAATGTTACAATCTTTTCATACTTGAAATGTTACGGCTCTCTCTCCGTTGTCTAGGGTGTATGACATAAAACGCAAAAGGTCCATTGTAACAATATATATAATATTTATTCGATACTTCATAAATCAGGATACTGCTATTTAATGACAATATATATAGAGCGTAGAACATTCATCAGTCCAACTACCACTCTCTCCTATCACTACTGCTAACGCTGACGTCTAACTGACTCCGACTCTCACTGGCTCTGACTAACTCTGACTGACTCTCTCTCTCACTAACCTCTAGGCAACACACATCCCTTTTATACAACCACATAACAACTCAGCCTACGCAACCGTTCCACATCACGGACTAACTTTCACGCTCTGACCACTCGACCAACAACTCACAAAACACTCCCACGATTTACGACTTCCCCTACCCAACACTCACAACAACTCTCACTCACAACAACTCTCGCTCACAACATTCCTCCCCCCTTTCGTTGACATCACTCACAGTAGTGATGTCACACTCCAAAATGACATCACAACATTGCAATAACAAAAAATGAACAGTTTTTTTATCGCTAGAATTCCAATATCAAGTAAAAAAACACAACAACTCTCGCTCACAACATTACAATGGCATTCCTAGTCAGTGTTAACTACATCCTCGGCAAAACATCCTAAAGTAAGATTACATCACCATCACAATAAACCATCACCCTAATTTCCTGTTCTCTAAAATTAAAACATGACAAACCAAAGAAACTTTCGACCAGAAATGAGGGAAAAACTGACTTTAAAGAGAAAAAAAAAATTGTCAACATCTGTAATCCTATGGACAGCCATAAATTGTCCCGCCTGTTAGTACACTCAATGAGGGCGGGATATTCCGCTTGTCTGTCGCTTTCCAAAAAGCGTGCACATTTCTCCCCCAGCTCACAACATTTTCTACAAACACTACTTTTCTCCCCTGGCTTAACAAGTCAGCCTCTACAAGCAATTTGAATAATACTTTACAAGGCAAATAGTTACACAAAAATTCAATACATATTGTCAAAATCAAATCTTCACATAACCCAGTGAAACAAAATTTACATTCCTCACCTCCCAACTCATGGCAACACCTCTCAAATAAAACCAAAACCTTCAATACATTCAAAGCTTGAGCGCCTCCGGCTCTCATGACATAATACACCAATTTTATAAAACACATCAAAAACAAAATCAAAACATCCCCCACCTAAACCCACATGACATAATTTATTATGAAAAAACATTATTTCTATCCCCTGGTCCCACATCAGGACAAAAACTCACGTCCTCCACGGACTCCAAGTGACAACGGTCAACAACAAGACTGTCTGAGTCTAAACCAGACCTGCTACTACACTGGCTCTCACACCTCGAGCAACCAGTGACACTACTTAACCCAGCGCGTGGACTACGACCCTCGTAGCTCCAACTGAAGTCGTTACCGATGACTTCGACTTTGTTCACTTTATGTCCCCTTCTCGGGACTGCCCTTGACAAGTTCACGACCTCCACGTCGTGCTCACCGTAGCTTGTCCAGGACTGACACATTTAAAATTACAACATACACTTTCGTCACTTACACAACCAACAACTGCCTCTTTCACTAAATCAACATCTTTTTCCAGTAAAAAATTCAAAATTCCCAGTTGTATATCAACTGACTCTTGTACATTATAAGTATAGGCAAAAGCTGCATCAAAATCATCTTGTCCATCAAGACAGTTACTATTACTAACGTGTGGAACATCCATACCAAAATCACCACGTGAAGTTATATCACTGTGAACACCCGCACCAAAAAACTCTATTTCCCCTTGTACCTCTACATCGTCTACTTCAACCATTCTGACCTCCTCCCTCGAAACTGAAACTAAAAATAACTCCTCGCCCCTACACTCAGTCATGCTTGCCCTCATATCCTCGGGATAGTTGATCTCCTCCAGAAAATCTGACATTTTCTCAGTGACCTCTTTTTCCTCTGCTAACAAAATAACACATTCCTTATCATTTTCCCAAGTTTCTAATTTATCCAACGGAACAATCCTCCTCTTATCTGCCCCTGTGTCTTCAAAATACTCTTCAACTATTCCTAACTGAAAAAATTCCCATTCATCATTTCTCCTATTGTCCCCCTTCTCAGTTTTATTTTTATTATCTGCCAGTTCTACCCACGACTTGCTCTCTCTGCACCATCTCAGCTCATCCCCTCTACTATTGACCTCATCTATTTTTTCCCAACTATTGTTCTTATAGTTCCATCTAAAAAAAATCCCTGTTATTTTCCCCTTCTATTATGTAATCACTATCGTCTCTTTCCCCTTCTGACCAGTCATCTCTAACGTACGGATTTAAACAATTTATACTAACTACCCCGTCTATTCTATTCTCTTCAACTAAGTCAGTACTAATCTGTTTTATCTCCTTTTCCTTGCCTAACAAAATACTTTTACGGTCCTTACCTTCTACTAAAGACTCCCAATTTCCTTAACGTTATTTCTACCTATCCTAGCCACAAATCTCCCAGCCCTTTCTTCTTCTCTACACCATGCCTCAAACTCAGCCTCTTGCTTCTTTATTAGGTTCCTTTTCCACTCTCGTTTTTCCCGTGCTATTTTCTCATCTAGCTGTGCCAATTCTTCGGCTCGCTGTCTATCCCGTTCTTCCCTCTCCTTAGCTCTAACGCGTTCCCGTTCTTCCCTCTCTAGCTGACGTTTCCGATCTTCCCTCTCTTCGCTTATCCTTTTCTCTACCCACCTAATAATGGCTTCCCCATTATAACCTATTATCTCCGCCTCCTCCCTAAATTCTAATATTAGCTCATCTAAATCCATGTCAGATGATCACTAAAGTACCCTATAGCAGTAACAAAATCAAAACATGTCAGATAATCACTAAAGTATCCTATAGCAGTAACAAAATCAAAACATGTCAGATAATCACTAAAGTACCCTATAGCAGTAACAAAATCAAAACATGTCAGATAATCACTAAAGTACCCTATAGCAGTAACAAAATCAAAACATGTCAAATAATCACTAAAGTACCCTATAGCAGTACCAAAAAAAAAAAAAATACATCAACCCTATGCAACAACAAATCTAAATTAAACTAATCACCCGGTCTTGTCCTTGATCTTGGGTCCCAAATGTAGCTGACTTGCGTAGGCGTACAACCGCAGTAGGGTACATTCACACGGGTACAGCATCAGTGTCACAGTGTTACAGCAGTGTCGGCAACAAGCAGGGTAAGGCGACCAACAGGGTATGGTAGCCAGCAGGATAAGGCAACCACACTGGATACGGCAGCACCAGGATAGGGCAACCACAGGATAGGGCAACCGCAGGATAGGGCAACCACAGGATACGGCAACCACGCAGGATACGGCAACCACACAGGATACGGCAACCACACAGGATACGGCCACACAGGATACGGCAACACAGGGTACGGCAACCAGCAGGGTTGGCAACAGCAGGGTAAGGCGACCAACAGGGTATGGTAGCCAGCAGGGTCAGCAAAACCGGGTACGGCAAACAGGCAAAAATAGGGTAAGGCGACCAACAGGGTATGGTAGCCAGCAGGGTCAGCAAAACGGGGTACGGCAACCAGGCAACCACACAGGATACGGCAAAACACTTGATCTGACAACACAAAGGCAACCAAACTGGATACGGTAGCCACAGGATACGGCAACACCACAGTATACGGCAACACCACAGGATACGGCAACCACATAGGATACGGCAATCACACAGGATACGGCAACACAGGATATGGCAACCAGGAGGGTTGGCAACAGCAGGGTAGGGCAGCCAGCAGGATCGTTGCAGTTTCAGACGGGCCCCCAAATGTTACGAACTTTGTTATGCTTCAACTATCTCCAAATGTTACAATCTTTTCATACTTGAAATGTTACGGCTCTCTCTCCGTTGTCTAGGGTGTATGACATAAAACGCAAAAGGTCCATTGTAACAATATATATAATATTTATTCGATACTTCATAAATCAGGATACTGCTATTTAATGACAATATATATAGAGCGTGAAACATTCATCAGTCCAACTACCACTCTCTCCTATCACTACTGCTAACGCTGACGACTAACTGACTCCGACTCTCACTGGCTCTGACTGACTCTGACTGACTCTCTCTCTCACTAACCTCTAGGCAACACACATCCCTTTTATATAACCACACAACAACTCAGCCTACGCAACCGTTCCACATCACGGACTAACTTTCACGCTCTGACCACTCGACCAACAACTCACAAAACACTCCCACGATTCACGACTCCCCTTACCCGATACTCTCAACAACTCTCGCTCACAACAGTAAGGAAAGGTCATGTGATGAGTTTTATTGAGGGAACCCAGGAGTCAGGTAAGGAAAGGTCATGTGATGAATTTTACTGAGAAACCCAGGAGCAAGGTAAGGAAAGATCATGTGATGAGTTTGACTGGGGAAACCCAGGAGCCAGTTAAGGAAAGGTCATGTGATGAGTTTGACTGAGGAAACCCAGGAGTCAGGAAAGGAAAGGTCATATGATGAGTTTGACTGGGGAAACCCAGGAGTCAGGTAAGGAAAGGTCATGTGATGAGTTTGACTAGGGAAACCCAGGAGCAAGGTAAGGAAAGATCACGTGATGAGTTTGACTGAGGAAACCCAAGAGCCAGGTAAGGAAAGGTCATGTGATGAGTTTGACTGAGGAAACCCAGGAGCCAGGTAAGAATGTCATGTATTGAGTTTGACTGAGGAAATCCAGCAGCCAGGTAAGGAAAGGTTATGTGATGAGTTTGACAGAGGAAACCCAGGAGCCATGTAAGTATGTCATGTATTGAGTTTGACTGAGGAAATCCAGCAGCCAGGTAAGGAAAGGTCCTATGTTGAGTTTGATGAAATCTAGCAGCCAGGTAAGGAAAGGTTCTATGCTGAGTTTGACTGTGGAAACCTAGCAGCCAGATAAGAAAGGTCACGGGATAAATTAGTTTGAGCCGATATGTCCAGGAATCAGGACCTAAAGTTTGTTTTAGGTCGTGAGAGATTCCTTAATACACAAAGTCTGGTCGAATTACCATAACGCCAGATACAATTTTTATTTAACATTTCTTTTAACACATGGAACTATTTACTTCAGGGGTTGGGCAAAGTGCGGCCCATGGGCTGCATGCGGCCTACAATGTTAAATTTTGTGGCACGCCTGATGTTTAAAAAATGAACGTATTTCTTCATTTAGTTTAGGATTATTTTCGCTCTTTTTTTTTTCTAAGTACGTCTAGAATCAAAACTACATACAGTTATGTGTCGAAATGGCTTCCCAGATACCCCCCCCCCGTATTTTCACCCTTTTGGTGGCAATCCTTGATTTCCACTCCGTCGCCCACATTCGTGAATAAAATTTACAGCAACCAGCACAATTTTACAACAAAGCATTCTTTATTTTTCTCTTGAAGAAGTTAATTTCGATTTAAATATGATCAGTTTATTGCTGTGTATGGCGGGATGAGTAGATGTGTTATTCTGTGAGGAATATGGTCTTTAACAATAAATGAATAATTGCTTACATCGATCGTAAAGTCTATATTGAATCAACCCACATTCCATTCATGACACACACAACCCTTAAATTAAAACAATACTGTTCGGGGTATACTATTGTGGTTTCTCCTTTTCTCTGTATATTGTCTGACTTAAGGAACGCTGCTCTTTCATTGGAATGACAGAAGAGTGAAGACATAAAGACACGATAGATTTGACCAACGTCTATGTTTCTTAATTCAGGTGTGACCAAAAATGAGGACAGTGACCGATCCATCATAATAATGGGTGTGTTGGGTGGAGCTCTCGGCCTCTTACTTATCTCCACCATCATCTCATGCTGCCTGCTGGTGAGACAGAAGGCCCGTGAAAAGAAACACTCGGAGTATGACAGCATTGGTAGCAGCTCTTCGTATCAACGAAGCTATGTCGCTGCTTCGGGGTCGGGTAAGGATGGCACAGGTTGGTAGAACAGGTTTTGTAATGAAAAGGGTTGTATGTAATACATGGACTCTTCAAGATGGGGAGATCAATTACTTGTATATTAAGTAGAAAACCTCAAATATTGACTGAATTAGTTTTGATCTTCACTTATCAAATACTTGTTAATACATTTAAGGTGGGTAACTTTTTTCATTAATATGGTGATCAGATGCCATAACATCTTCTCTTTTAAATCGTAAATCTTGTAGAGAACGTATGTGTTTTTACTGATGCATATTTGATCAATGTCGTTTTCTGTTCGGTTATCATGGGACAACCCAGTTATCTTGTGGATATTTTTATGCTGGAATACCTTACTCCCAAATAACGAGCTCATTTGCCGCGCAGAAGTCTGCTAGTCTTTGATCGTTTTCATTTATCTCCCTTTAAATCTTAGTATACCTTAAAAAAAATTCAGCATATCAAGTGCTCAACTTTTCTTAAGATATTGAATTTGCACGCTAACAGCAAATAATCTTTTAAAAAGGTTTAAACTACACATCGATTCTACAGATTAATTCAATCAACAGGATAATAATAGCAGGACGGGATTAATTGTGGCGGCATTTGTAGATTTTGATTTTTTTTCCTTTAAAGTTCCACTAAAATGTGATGAAATATTTTTTTCAACTTAGGCACAATGTGACGTAACCACACACGTTATCTTAAACAGAGTAATTCGTTGACAGTTAGAGCAGGTTTACACCTGACGGATTAGGGTTTTATCCTTATTGTAGTCATGGATCTGGTGTCACATAAATAGTGACATGTCGGTACTTATGAAGGAACTGTGAGACATTTTTCTCTCTAAAAGCTGTGTTCCTGAGATTGCGTAGGATGGAAGAAACGCTTTTCATGCCATTTATTACAATTTCCTTATATGAGCTATACAGATTTAAAAAATCTTGATTTTCCACTGCGGCTAACTTTTTCATGAACATTTGATGTACGTTTTTATAGGTGCCCAAAAAAATGAACATCTTTCCTGTGTGCGGTGCGTAAGAGCTTTGGTGATTACATTAGGGCATTGTGTTGTGTGTTCATTTACTTGTGTGAACGTTGTGTTGTGTGTTCATTTACTTGTGTGAACGGTGTGTTGTGTGTTCATTTACTTGACGTCTGAACGTTGTGTTGTGTGTTCATTTACTTGTGTGAACGTTGTGTGTTCATTTACTTGACGTCTGAACGTTGTGTTGTGTGTTCATTTATTTGACGTCTGAACATTGTGTTGTGTGTTCATTTACGTGGCGTCTGAACATTGTGTTGTGTGTTCATTTACTTGACGTCTGACCATTGTGTTGTGTGTTCATTTACTTGACGTCTGACCATTGTGTTGTGTGTTCATTTACTTGACGTCTGACCATTGTGTTGTGTGTTCATTTACTTGACGTCTGACCATTGTGTTGTGTGTTCATTTACTTGACGTCTGACCATTGTGTTGTGTGTCATTGTTGAATAATACTTTCTAGACCAAATTGTGGGATCTTTTTTTCAAAATAGCAACAGTTTTTATCAATTTTAAAACAATACTATTAAATGAAATTAGAATAAATAACATCAAGGTCAGTTGTAATTCTAATACTGTAAAGTTGTTTTTTTAAATGACCTAGCTTTGAAACAAGGCTACACTTAAACTAAACATATTACCAATAAGTTATGCTGGCATCCGTATTTTCTTTTTCTTGTTCTATTCATCTTTAGTCGACTACAGCAGTATTTCTTACCCACCTGAGAGGTCCGGCCAGACTCTAGAACATCAGCCAAAGGGGGTAACATCTCAACTCCAGCGACCCCCTCTACCTCCATTGCGTGAATCCCTGTATAGTCTATCTTATTATCCAGGACCTAAGACGGATGATTATGTTACTCCAACAGATACCCCATACAATGTCACCCAGGTGTACTGAAGGCTAGGAAAAGAGTGACTAACTTTATGGCATAACGTGTATGCTATTTATACACTTAACATATTATTTTAATGCTTATTGTATTAATTAAATTCTAAATAATATTCATTTTAGTTAAAGATTTTTTAAATAATAGAAATAGTGAAAAAATCAAGTATAATCATATTATCAGTATATTTGCATGAATGCAGAGAGAAGCTATCATAGATGCACATAAAGAGAATTGCATATGAAGATAAAAATGAAAGAGAATGTTTATGTAGAAAGAGTAAATTATTGAGTTGTATTTAAAGAAAAGAAAAACATCAAAATTTGTGTGTGTAAAATGCTAAGTTTGTGCGTGAGAGAGAGAGAGAAAGAGAGAGAGAGAGAGAGAGAGAGAGAGAGAGAGAGAGAGAGAGAGAGAGAGAGAGAGAGAGAGAGAGAGAGAGAGAGAGAGAGAGAGAGAGAGAGAGAGAGAGAGAGAGAGAGAGAGAGAGAGAGAGAGAGAAAGAGAGAGAGAGAGAGAGAGAGAGAGAAAGGGAGTGGGAGATATAGTTTACATATCTAAAAATACGTATTTTTTGTTTTCGAAATAAACAGTCAAAATAAAATAAAAGTCTAGTGCACTTTGATTTCTTAGTAAACAGCAACGCAATTTCGTGACAATGGGCAGTTGCCCCATCCACCAAAATTCGGGGCGTGCACATTTCGTCTACACACCCGACGAAATTAAAATGTAACGTTAAAAGGAAAACAAGCAGTATTCATTCAGAACGTTATGAAACAATTGAATGAGTTCAACTTATCCAGTGGCGCGCTCGTCAAATAAAGCGTACTGGGGTGCCTCACAGCACTTTACAAAGTCAATGAAAAGAAAACAAGTCGCTGATACCTTCAGCTTTACATTATGGTTTACTGTAGTTAACTTCATAACCACCTAGGCACAGGTTTACATTATGGTTCATAGTAGTTAACCTCATAGCCACCTAGGCACAGGTTTACATTATGGTTCATAGAGTTAACCTCATAGCGACCTAGGCACAGGTTTACATTATGGTTCATAGAGTTAACCTCATAGCCACCTAGGCAAAGCTTTACATTATGGTTCATAGTAGTTAATCACCTAAAAAGTACTGAGACGCTGTCCTGGTGTGTCAAGGCACAACACTACTGAATCATTATCTAGTAAATACACATTAGCTAAACGATGTTTCTACTGATAAAAACTATAACAGGTAAACTAGCAATGCTGGTAATCTTGTTTAAAATGATCTCACTTTTAGTGCTTATTTTTAGACACAAAAATCTCACTGCTACTGCTAATCTTCTTATTTCAAGGCTAGTCATCTAACTACTCGTGTTATGTATATTATTTCAGGCATAATTATCTCACGCTAGTGCTAGTAATCTTATTTTGAAACACATTTATATAAATGTTACCTTCCTCTCCCATTATAGGGAAAAGGTTGTTGAGTTTAGAATGCTCTGTATTTGTTCTACAATATGAAATCAGGTGACGCCACTGCTAGAAGTCTTTACCAGAGGGTTATACATTAATTCCTATATATGTTTTGGCAGCTTTGCAAGATTATGGAGATTCTTTTGGCCATATTTCTGGTACGTGACGTAATATCCTTGCAAGACTGATTTCTTTATATTTGTATTTTAAACTAGAATAAATGATCCGATATTATCGGGATGATAATGATAGGTCCTTTGCGTAAATTTGTAAGGGCTCTTGCAAAAAATTATCACAATTCCAAACTTTAAACATATAATGCTATTTACATTTCAACATCATTAAGTTTTGAGAAGTATTTATCTGCTATATAATATAAGCCTACCTTACACCCTTTAACGCTCCTAAACTACTTTTCCCCTCTAAACATGACCTTAAAATACCGAGTCTAACTTTTCACTACATATATCACTTTTGTCACTAAAGAAGTTAATTGATGGACAATTACTACCTTAGAGAAATATTTTAGATTTACCGCTTTTCGTGAGCTTGGATTACAACTTTTTTTTCCCTCTAAAAATTGTTTAAAAAACTAATCTTATATTTACATCAAAAACTATATATATGATATAAGTATATTTTATATGACACGAATTCGATATATATTGATATCTTCAGCAAAAATTTAAACATATTTATTCCTAAAATTATATATATCAGAGACTCGTAAAACAAAGAATTATTTTATCTAAAGAAGAATCTCGCAACCATTTTTCACGCCAAAACATCTTGTATATTGTGTATCTTTAAAAAAAAATTGTTCATCTCATACACATATACATCAAATACACACCTCTTTACTTTTTGCAAAGTAAAAACAAAATTATATGTTCATTTTTTGAAAGTAAATATTAACCAATCTCAATTTTTCAAAATTACTTTTTCAATTGTGTAAAATGATTGGGTTTTGATATTTAAGGGTATGCTTATATAAATGTAATGCCATTGATTTTCTTAATTGGTAAACATATGTTTATTTGTAAAAAGAGAAATAAAAATCTCTTTTTTTCAAAAATGTAATACCATAGGACTTAAATATAGTGTCATCCACGTAAAATGTACACATCCTTTTTCCTACCACCGATATGAATGTACCCAAGGAGATTAATTATTGATCAAATTCATTCCCTTAATTTGAGGCCATAGGCAAAATGAAATTACCCATATTTGTAAACAGAGAGTGTAACATCTCTTTTTTTAAAAAAAAAGGGAATACCATAGGAGTTAACGATGTTGTCATCCACCTTAAACTATACACATCTCATCTCCTACCTCCGACATGTATTTACCAAGGAAAATTAATTATTTATCAATCTCATTTTTTTGTTTTAAGACGTATTTTGTTTTAGAGGAAAAAAAGTTTTATTTCAAGGGCACGAAAAGGGGTAAATCTAAAGTATTTCTCTAGCATAGTAATTGTCCATCAATGTACTTCTTTAGTGACACATGTTATATAATTAGTGATTATTTAGACTGGGTAAAATAAGGTGACGATTAGAAGGGAAAATAGTAGTTTAGGAGCATGAAAGGGAGTAACGTAGACGTATATTATATAGCAGATAAACACCTCTCAACATTTAATAATGATAGAAACGAAAACAATCTTTATATTTTTTAAAGTTATGGATTGTGATGATTTTTTACAATAGCAGTTACAAATTATCGCAAAGACCTACTATTATTATACCGATAACATCGGGATATTTATTCTAGTATTGCCTTGGGCAAAATGAACTTACCCATTTTGTAAAAAGAGAATGTAATATCTTTTTTTCATAAATAAAATCACATTGGAGCTAACTATATTGTCATCCACGTAAACATGTAGACATCTTATATCCTACCTCCGACATGTATTTACCGAAGAAGTTTAATTATTTATCAAATTCATTCCTTTATTTTGAGACGCATCTTGTGCAGCCTTGAGCAAAATGAACATATACATATTTTTAAAAAGAGAAAGTGGCGTAACTTTTTCCCCAAATGTAATACCATAGGATTAAAATATGTTGTCATCCTCGTAAAAATGTACACATCCTATATCCTACCTCCGACATGTATATACCAAAGAAGGTTAATTATTTATCAAATAAATGCCTTTATTTTGACACGTATCTTGTGCTGCCTGGGACAAAGTGAACAACACCTCAACAACTTAGGTTTAAATAAATTTAGAAAATCTTTCACCGGATTGTAGTCCTTTCCATACCCAAACTAACATATTTTGCACTTCATATGGTTCGTTCTTATTTGTATGAGTTATAAGTGGATTAGTCAATGCTATTTGGCGGTGGAAGTGCGCTGCACTGTTTGGCTTAAACCGCATTTTCTTATTAGAATGTATTTAAAGGTTAGAATTTATTACGTTATAATTTTTATAAAAGTATATTTTTTGGAATAAAAAAAGGCAAAACTTGTTAAATGTTAAAAATATTCAAAGCTAAAATGTGTGTGAGTGTGTGTTTTAATAACAATTCAAAAAGCAATCAATCGTATTTATTAAGTTTAATTTTAAAAGGGAAAATACATGATCAGTTTTGTCAAGCACGGTTATTAAATTTAAAGAAACCAAAGAGTTTTGGCGAAATAGGCTATTCACGCTCTAACTCTAACGTCATTGGTGTGATTATTGAGAACAAATTAATTTGAATTTTATTTCGCAATATTAACAATGCACTCAAAGACGCACTAAAACTACTGATGTCTAGGGTTTCCCGATACATGTGATTACGGTGTATGATTTTTTTTATTTTTTTATTTTTTCATAACTTTCAAACACATATAAAATGCTTAAAATAGTTTCTTAGTTGATAATTAAATTTATTTGTAATTTATTATAATAATATTTAAATTTTTACTAAAATAAAATCAGATTTAAAATATTTTTTTGCACACTTAAATTTATTCGATTTCCATAAAAAAAAAGAACAAAATAACTATGATTGTTTTTAGGTATCCGAACGTACTTAAAAAGTTCTCCCCTTTGGTGTTATGTGAAGCTAGCTCATTCTTATATATATTAAAACTTATTTTTTAAGACGGGTGTACTTTTTCACTTGCAATCTTTGCGGTCTAAAATAAAAATTAAAATCTATTTCACTTACAATTGCCACATGGAACAGGGACAATACAAACAGGCCTCAACGACCGCAGGGCGCTCACTGCCCATGAGCTTGCCAGATACAACATAGACATCGCCGCCCTCAGTGAAACCAGACTCTCTGGCAAAGGTGAACTCACAGAAAGGCTTGCTGGCTATTCTTTCTTCTGGAGCGGACGCGACCCTGACGCAAGGAGAGAAGCTGTTGTTGGCCCTGCTATCAAAACATTTCTTGTGAGCTATCTTCGCACCTCTCCAAAAAGTCAATGGCCGTCTCATGACGTTGAAAAAGCCCCTCTGTCATGGAAAGAATACTGTTACTTAAGTCAGTGCCTATGCACCCACCATGACAAACACAGAAGAGACCAAAGGTAAGTGTTATGAGGCCCTGAACACCATCATATCCTCCACACCGACTGCTGACAAACTCATCAATATTGGAGATTTCAATGCACGTGTTGGCGGTAACTACACCTCCTTGGGGGCGGGGGGAAGTGATTAAGAAGAATGGTGTTGGAATGTGCAAGAGCAATGGCCTACTGCTACTTCAGACTAAGACCTGTACTGAACACTGCATTCTAATAACAAAAACCACATTCAGCCTGACTATGCGCCTGGATGCACCCCCGTTCAAAACACTGGCAACAACTAGATTATATCATCGTCAGAAATAGGGACCAGCAGGATGTGAGAGTGACTAAAATCCACATCCAACCTATGCGATGACCTAAGGCCACCAAATTTCTGAAACATCTCAACATCAGTAAGCTGAAGATCCCTGATGTGAGACAAACTTTTGTTGACAACCGGGACGTCTTGATACCATCACAATGGACAACCAGGATGCGGCAAAAAGCACGAACCACACTTCTTGAGACAGTTTATAGCACAGCCGATGAGCGCCTCGGACCCTCTTCCAGGAAAAACAATGATTGGTTTGATGAAAACAACACAGCAATCAAATTGCTACTTGAGCTAAAACGTCCGGCGTACAAGGCCCTCCATGATGACACAATGTCAGCAGCAAATAAAGCTGCACTAAGGAGCATCCGCAGCACAGTACAGTTGCAATGTGCCAGAAAGCTGATGAAATTCAGGGCTTTGCAGACAAGAAAGACATGAAAAATTACTACAGTGGCCTGAGAGAAATCTATGGAGTTACCACCTCAGGCTCTTCCCCTCTCCTTAGTGCAGACTGTTCTACACTCATCACAGACAAGGAAAAATCTTGGAAAGACGGGCGGAAAACTTTGATAGTGTGCTTAAGACGCTTTCATCATTAATGATGAGGCCATTTAAAGACTTCCCAAGGTCCCAACGAACAAGTGACTGGACGTTGTCCCAACTTTGGTCGAGATACAGACAGCAATCCGCCAAATGTCCAATGTCAACGTACCTGGCTACGACATGATTCCTGCCGAAATCTACAAAGAGGGTGGGCCAACACTGATAGATAAGCTATTGCGTCTATTCCAGATCACCTTGCGGACGGAAACTGTACCACAAAACCTCAAAGATGCCTCAATTATCCACCTGTAGAAACACAAATGAAACCACCAGACAATCATTGCGGAATTTCATTGCTGTCCATCGCAGGCGAGATCTTGGCCCGAGCCCTTCTGAACCGCCTGAATGCACATCTGGAGCTAGGTCTCCTACCCGAAATTCAATGCGGTTTTCGCAAAGAACGCGGAACTATCGATAATGTGTTTTCTTACAGGCAACATCTAGAGACATGTTAGGAGCACAAGAAAGATTTATTTTCCAAATTTTTCGACCTAAGTAAGGCTTTTGAGAGGGTGAATTGAGGTGACCTGTGGAAAATCATGAAGAAGTACGGATTGCCAGAGAAGTTCACCAACATCATCAGTAAACTGCATGATGGCATGATGGTCCGAGTGAAGGACAACGGTCAATCATGTCAAACATTCCCTGTCACAAACGGTGTGAAGCAGGGCTGTGTCCTGGCTCCCACACTCTTTAGTATTATGTATCCTGCAATGCTGTCTGATGCGTTCAAGTACTTCACCAAGGGCTTGTCAGTCCGTTTTCGTACCGATGGATCAGTCTTCAAATTAGGGTGGCTTAAAGCTCAAATCAAGTTCAAACATAACATAACACCATTCACCGAGCTTCTGTTTGACGACGATTGTGCTCTTAACGCTGTCTCAGAAGCCGTCATGCAACACAACGTTGATGTCTTCTCTGAGGCCTGCAACAACTTAGGCCTCACAATCAACACAAAGAAGACCGAGGTGATGTATCAGCAAGCTTCCAGTAGGCCCTTCGTTGAACCCAACATCATCATCAGCGGACAGCGTCTTAACGCGTTGGATAAATTTACTTACTTGGGCAGCACTCTTTCCAGATCTGTCCTCATAGAAGATGAAATGAATGCTAGACTCGCAAAAGCTAGTGTCTTATTTGGCAGGCTCCGCAGCCCGTTTGAGACAGGAGAGGTATCAGACGAGAAACAAAGATCAAGGTCTATAGCGCAGCAGTCCTGTCAACATTGCTCTAAGGATGTGAAATGTGGACAGCCTACCAGCGTCAGGCCAAGAAAAGACTTGTGATATGGTGAGGCCCATGACATACGTCATTCTATACTTTTTTCCCCAGCCTATCTTTAAATAAATTCTTATAACACTTATGTATTGTTCTTAAAACTATGCTTTTTCGTAGGGTCTTTTTGCACATGCTTATATTTAAATCCCATTTACAATTGGATTTTTCACTTTACACTTAAATCCCCTGTCAGCTTTTCATTTACCCTATATCAACCATGTAATGGCTATTCGAAACCGACAGAAATCATCCCATCATAAATCAAAGGTTTTCAAATTGTATTTGAAATGTTCCTGTCAATTTCAGTTTCCCCAGAGAGCGTGGACAAACTCAACATTCAGTTTAGATCCGTGGAACAAAGAGAGTGGGAGCGGATTTCTTGTATGAACAAGAGCGTGGTGCTAGAGCCCGCTGCTTTGCACATCGTCTGTCAGAAGGTGCTGGAGTGCACAGATGGGTTCCTTCAATGGGACGATATGTGGGTCACGTGTTCAATATCTATATCTAAAGGTAGGTGTGGCATCGCCTTTGTGTAAGTGTTGGTACAGTATTTGGAACCAGTAATTTATTAATTATTAATGCAGAGGCGTAGTTAAGGGGGGCACGGGGGTGCAGATGTCCATGGGTGTTAGACTATTTAAAAGTTCCCAAATGTGCTTTGATATTATTTTGTTGATGAATTTTATTTAAAATGAATCTTGTCCCCGGACTCCAAGCACTCTAGCTACGCCTGTGTATTAATGTCTACGTCTATACGAATTAAACATACACTGCACCAAATATTTTAATATAATGTGTATAAGTGCTGTCCACACACAGTTTTTTTAAATAAAAGTTCCAAAGACGGCACCTATTTGAAGATGCGCTCTCCAGTCAATGCATACTTAAGAATAACTGCAATCAGCCAGACCAGTGAGCAAATTCAAGAATGGTTCCAAAATCATTTTTGATAGGATCAGTGCACCTTTATGAAATGGAATACATTTACTTTCATCGCTTGAGCAGTTTGAAAGAAACTAATGTGTCTCGAAATAATTTTCAAGATGTCTCACTAGATTTTGACATGATATAATGAGATAAGCTGTCAATTTCTTAAACACCCAATGAACGATGTAAGTGTGGGAACTGTTACACTATCCATGATATTTGAAATGATAATCATTTCAATGGTCATTTCTCCTCAACAAGAGACCTTTAAAATAGTGGGTGACCCATAAATAAGAGAGGCAGATCATCATAGTGGCTAAAAAGTCAGTGAAAAGTCTATTGATTTGCGTTACAAATTGTCCCAGGGCCTGGCAATTTCAAAAGTAAAACTTCATACAGGTATAACGTTTTAAGTTTCAAAAATAGCCCCCATGGTTTATGAAGATTAGAGCCCAAACAAGTCAAAATCAGATCTGAGCTGGCACCAGCTGATCCTAGCTGACCATAGTGACCATTTTCACATGAGTAACCAAACATTCTGTACGGCCATCTTGAACAGAGTGCTATCCCGGCTTCTATTGCCCCAAATGTGTCAGTCAGTGCAGTGACGTTTGTTTAGGGAAAGTGTGTGATGACAAGGATGGACACTGTGTTAATTGCCCGAGTGGACATACAGGACCCCGCTGTGAAAAAGGTGACTGTTCATCATTATCTATAAATGGTGTAGGTGACTGTTCATCATTTGTATAAATTTTGTAGGTGACTGTTCATCATTATCTATAAATGGTGTTGGTGACTGTTCATCATTTGTATAAATTTTGTAGGTGACTGTTCATCATTTGTATAAATGTTGTAGGTGACTGTTCATTATTTGTATAAATGTTGTAGGTGACTGTTCATCATTTGTATAAATGTTGTAGGTGACTGTTAATCATTTGTATAAATGTTGTAGGTGACTGTTCATCATTTGTATAAATGTTGTAGGTGACTGTTCATCATTATCTATAAATGTTGTAGGTGACTGTTCATCATTTGTATAAATGTGGTCGAGATTGTTCTCTTTCTTCATTAATCGACGGCAAAGTTAAAGTACATGATTTTGATAGCATGTGTCTTGTGGGCAGTGTTTCTTTCAGACTCTTCCTCCCGGGAGATTTTTTTGGGTTGGGGGGGGGGGGGATTTTAGATGTTTGGGTTAGCAGTGTCAGGGGCTTAAGAATGGGGTGGCGGAGGCGGTTTTCCGCCCATTTGTTAATCTTTTATATGGAGGGGTGGTATTTTCAGACAACTGCGAGTTTGTATCGCGCCACCACCCTAGCTACATCACTTGGCAGTATATCTATACGCGCAAAAATTGGCGAGTAGCGTCAGCTTTACTTTTATTGTATCGGGGAGTGTGGCAGACAACGAGGGCAAGGATGGCTACTCGGTGAAATAGGACAAGAGCTATTTTGCTACTCGGTGAAATAGGACAAGAGCTATTTGGCTACTCGGTGAAATAGGACAAGAGCTATTTGGCTACTCGGTGAAATAGGACAAGAGCTATTTGGCTACTCGGTGAAATAGGACAAGAGCTTTTTCAAAATCCAGAGGTTAATTTTGGCTTATACCTGAATTTAGTGTTACAATCTCAGTACAAATCATAACAGAGGCGACGTGTTCAAAGGCGTGACATATACAATCACAATACAAAATAGGTCTACATCTCATGCCGAACATACTAATACTTGGCACTAATGTCATATTAATCTCAATTCTTCAATCTCAAGCTTCTGGATATTTAAAACGATCTATTTTAAAACATTTTTAAAATCCAAATCCCTGGCATATATTTTAAAACTGACTTTTCCAGAATGGGTGGGGGGGGAGGGGGCGGGGGGCAGGGCCGGATTAAGCCATCTTGGTGGCCTAGGAACAAACCCACATGGGTGCCCCCTACTGCCCCGGGCCCCCGATCCTCCACTGACTGCTGGTATGTTCAATATTATGCAAAAAAATAACAAAGAAAAACAGTAGTGAAATTATGTAAACACATTTGTTTGTACTACTATCACTCATATAAAATCTAATATAAGGTATCTCTGTATTAAAATATATAGTTAGTTAATTTTGTAATAATAGTAGACAAAAATATTGTAACTTTTTTGATAGATAAGAAAGTCAGAGAGAGCACACATTTTCATTTTAAAGTTCTTTTTTCTAGATTCACGTCTGGCAAAGTTTTTGAGTACATCATCAAAGTTAATTTTTTGCAACAAGTCTGCCTCAATCATAAGGATAAGGATATCATAAGGAATCAAGCCTTTCTTGTTTCATTGTCGATCTACTTGGATTTTTTGTACGTTTCAACTGAGAAAAAGAGCGCTCAGTTGAACAGTTTGTAACCATTAATGTTAAAAATATGCGCAAGGCGATTTCTACATTTGGAAAAGCATGTTGTCTCTAACTATTGTTTTGAAGAGTTCTGCATGACTGAACGTGTTGTTCTACGATTTTGATGCACGAAACTTGTGGCGAATATATGAGTGGAACTGTTGTAGTTCAGTATATAAATTATTGTTTAGATCTTCAGGATAAGCATTTATTAGTCCTTCACAACACTGAAATGTTTGTGGTACATCGACCAAACAAGAAAATCGAACTGCTAGATCATTATATACCTGTCCTCGTCTGCTCATCTCTGTCTCAAGTTTGTCAACAATGGTGTAGAAAGCAGATATACGAAATTTGTCTCTGGCATTATGAGATACCTCAGGGGCATCACCATCAATTACCACTGTCTTTCGTTTATGATTACGGGTCAAAGTTGACTAATAATCCACAACTGGTGTTATTTCTTTTGCAGCTTCTTCAAATCTGTCAAATTAATTCCTACATTCATGCAAGGGATCAGCTAGTGAAAAATAAAAATCAGCACACGTGTTTCGCACTGACCTGTATTGGGAGAAATTAATCTCCTATGTTAATTTTAATTGGCTCGTTGTAAGCAGTGCCTAACAAATGACGATACCATAGAATCAACAATATTAAAGATACGACCCAAAACAGTTTCTAGTTACAATTAATTAAGATTTATTATGTCTTAAGATTGTAAGCAGTGCCTAACAAATGACGATACCATAGAATCAACAATATTAAAGATACGACCCAAAACAGTTTCTAGTTACAATTAATTAAGATTTATTATGTCTTAAGATAATTACAAAAGAAAAGAAAAATATAATTACAATCTTCAACTTACAGTATGGTAGATCTTGTACCGGTACACAGTTAACACAGTTAGAATAATGTGCCAATAAATAATGCGAAATAAACACATATAAGCTCACAAATACACAAAGAATAAAACACGCCTCGTAATGTTAAGAAAATGTATCTGAAATCTCCCTCCTTCCGAGCCTGTCAATCCCTTATATAGGTGGGTCTACCGACGCCTAAGCCCTGCCTTCGATAAGCTACATGACATTTCTAGAAAAATCCCATTTATTCTACAAAATACTATTTGGAACAGATTAATTATTTTTAGTGGTTGGCGGCATAAATAAGAATACATCAAAGGCCTAAGCCACGCCCCGTTGTGAACACAGCGTCTCATGCGGGGTCAATCAGAGCGCACGCACGAGAAATATTATGTAAACAAACTCTCTATAACAACACGTTTTCAAGTTCACGTGCTCATTTTGTAGAGCTTGACTGACCCTGTGAAAATGTTGTAGCACTTCTTCCCAAAAGACACGCATGAAAGCTAATTCTAATTCTTGCATCTTCTTTGCAATCTTTTCTGCTTCTCTTCTGGTGTCCCCCTTCTTTGATTGGTCTTCTTGTAAACATTCTAACGCTTCTATAATCTGAGGATGAGACTTTAGAATGGCTTCAGTTGCAACAGCATGTGCTTCCCATCTGGTATCGGAAAGGGACTTTACCAGCTTTTCATTCACACGGCATCCTTTTAGAATCTTCCATTTTTTGGTTTTGGGCCAGGGTTATATAATGTGCGATTCAATATTACATTTGCTATTGGCTAATGCCATGCAATTACGCTACCGGGACAATATACACATTTTTCTTGAGGACTTGTGGTGCCCCCAAAATGCTTAGTGCCCTAGGCACGTGCCTTGTTTGCCTAATGGTTAATCCAGCCCTGGGGGAGGGGGGCGGTGGCAGTGCCCCGTACATATGCCTAAAAGAAACATTGCTTGTGAACAGTGATTTTTCCTTTCACATGAAACTAATGGGTTGAAGAGTTAAAGGGTGGCGTAAAAATAAATCTATTACCCTGGCGCAAAACACCCCTCTGCATTAAGCTTAGTTTGTTTCAGAATGTGAGCCGACTTACTATGGTATCAACTGTCAGTCGAGGTGTAGCCACAACTGCTTGAATCAGTTCTGCTCAAGGACGACAGGCCATTGCGTCACATGCCCCTTGGGAAGGACTGGACTCACATGTGAACAAGGTCAGTACAATAACATGATATCACATTGAATTACAGCATGTTACAAGGTCAGAGCAACAACACGATATCACATTGAATAACAGCCGGTTACTTAAACATATAACAAATCGTAAATCACTGTTATAAAATAGTGCATTGTTTTGTTCCTAAATTATTGAAATTATTATTTAAAAATAATTATAAAAGACTACGCAGCTTCAACAGGCGCATTGGGTTCTAATGAATTCTTACGATTAATTTGTAGCTATATCAACATAAAAAGTAACAAATATAACATTTAATTAAAACACTATATATTATTAGTGTTGCCACCCTGTTAACAATCAATGAGCTAAAATTGCAATCCGGAGATTCCTATTTATTTTATGGCATCTGCTACAATCGTAAAGCTCTGAGTCCTCCGTTACTGGAAAAAAAAATAATATGATTCCATGTTGAGATTCTCCAAATTTTGACAAATTGAAATTTGAAGATGTTTATATATCAATGTATTTCTATTTGCTATTTAAAAAAAAATTAGTTAACATTTTACCAAGTTTGTCTCATACATTTGAGTAGTTTTCCAAAGGTTAAGATAAAACTTACAACTGAACCTGAGGTAACAATGCTTTAAAGATACTTAATATCACATTATTTAGAATAAGTCTAAGCCTAAGCCAACAAATTAAAAAAAAATATTCACATAATTCACGACCCTATTTCTTCACACCCAGAAACTCTCACTGATATGTTTAATGACACATATTCCAACGACAGCAACGTGAACAAAAAACACCAGTTCAATACAGGTAAATAGTTTTGGCTGAACTTCCGGTGTTTGAACGCAACATGAATGACACTATAACATGACATGTTTGGCTGAACTTCCGGTGTTTGAACGCAACATGAATGACACTATAACATGACATGTTTGGCGGAACTTCCGATGTTTGAACGCAACATGAATGACACTATAACATGACATGCTTGGCTGAACTTCCGGTGTTTGAACGCAACATGAATGACACTATAACATGACATGACACTACAACATGAAATGACACTACGACATGACATGACACGACAACATGAAATGACACTACGACATGACATGACACTACAACATGAAATGACACTACGACATGACATGACACGACAACATGACATGATACTACAACAAGACATGACACTACCCTCAAATTACAAAAAAAAAGAAAAACTGTTATAATGTAATAAAATACAAGAAACCCGTATTTGACTGGCAAGCAAAAACTGCCTTTGGAGCATAGCCTCCTATTTAGCGCAATTTCAATGTGACATCCAACATGTTTCAGCGCCCTTTCAATGTGACATCCAACATGTTTCAGCGCCCTTTCAATGTGACATCCAACATGTTTTAGCGCCCTATCAATGTGACATCCAACATGTTTCAGCGCCCTTTCAATGTGACATCCAACATGTTTTAGCGCCCTTTCAATGTGACATCCAACATGTTTCAGCGCCCTTTCAATGTGACATCCAACATGTTTTAGCGCCCTTTCAATGTGACATCCAACATGTTTCAGCGCCCTTTCAATGTGGCATTCAACATGTGATAAAAAGAAACGAGATAAAAATCATTAGTTTATAAAATGAAGTTTGTTATTTTCCACTATTTCCAATCAAATTATCATTTGAATTCATAAATATCATATTTTATCTTTTGATTTCATAAACATCAGATATTATCATTTGCTTTCATAAATATCAGATTTTATCATTTGCTTTCGTAAATTTCAGGTTTTAGAAGTTGACATTATTATGTTTTGTTTTTTTTTTATTATGGAATCCTTTCGTCTACGTGAGACGATGGAGTAGCTATATAGTTCTACACTTTGAAGAGTGGCTCACTAGGCCAATCCTTGAATGGCAATCACGGCCGCATCTCTCGCAGGAGAATGTTGAAACCCGATAAATTCTTGATTTTCGAATTGTTCTTTTTGATTCGAGGGCCTCGTTGCGAGTAACTTCTGCCTTTCTCACTCCTCCAAACACTGCTATACGCCAGTTGGAGTGATGTTCGGCAATGGACTCCCGATCGTTTGTTTCAATATTTACTTCTCTCATGCTTCGTTTGCAAACGTCAATAAATCTCAGGCACGGTCGTCCAATATGTCTTGTCCCCTCTGCCAGCTCTCCATACAGCAGAATCTTTGGGATACGTCATTCCTCCATTCTCCGTACATGACCCTAACCAGCGAAGCCGTCTCTTGATAAGAAAGGAGAATGTGCTAAACATGTGTGCACGTTCCAAGACCTCCACGTTAGGCACCCTGTCCTGCCAATGAATGCGCAAAATGTGACGTAGGCATCTTTGATGGAAGTTGTTGAGTTTCCGCTCCTGACGGGTGTGTGTGGTCCACACTTCCCTACCCTTCGCTAAGCACGCATGCCTGATAGACACTTATTTTTGTTTTATCAGTTAGATTGGGATTATTCCACACCCGCTTATTCAGTTTAGCCATAGATGCTGCTGCTTTTGCAATCCTGATATTGATCTCTTCATCAACTAGAAATATTTTATCCCATGTATATGAAATGATCAACAACCGAAAGATTTTGACCCTCAATAGATATGGTTGGGGGTGACGGTGCTTCTTGCATCATGACATGAGTTTTCTGTAGACGAATCGAAAGACCAAACTCCTTACAAGCATGTGATAGGCGATTAACCAGCCCCTGCAGACCTTCTTCTGTGTTAGATGTTAAGGCGGCATCGTTAACGAACAGCAGTTCACAAATCAGCACCTTTTTTACTTTGGTCTTTGCACGAAGGCGGGCGATATTGAACAGTCTTCCATCAGATCTTGTGTGGACGTACACTCCATCTTCACAGTCACTGAAAGAAAACTGAAGGAGCATCGAAAAGAAAATTGAAAAGAGCGTTGGTGCCAGTACACAACCCTGTTTTACTCCACTGCTAACTGGAAATGACTCAGAGACAGAGCCAATAAAAGCTACTGTGCTGTGCATGTTTTTGTGAAATTACTGTATTATTGTGAGCAGTCGTAGGGGACAACCAATTCTTTGCAGGATACTGAAAAGGCCACTTCGACCTACCAAGTCAAATGCCTTGGTCAGGTCTTTAAAGGCAATATAAAGAGGCATATGCTGTTCGCGACATTTCTCCTGCATTTGGCGTAGCGAAAATATCATGTCTATTGTTGAGCGCCCACTCCTGAAGCCACACTGGGACTCTGGGTAGATGCGGTTCGCAAGGCTCTGCAATCGTTTAAGGGCAACCCAGGCAAAAGTCTTTCCAACTAAGCTAAGGAGAGAAGTACCTCGGTAGCTATTTCAATCGCTTCGGTCCCCTTTATTTTTATACAATGTTACGATGTTGGCGTCTCTCATGTCCTGGGGAATGTGTCCTGTTTCCCAACACAGACAGAGGAGCTCATGTAAGGGCTGAAGTAGGATAGGTTTAGTGGTTGAGTCTTCCTCCTATTGACCCTCTTTGCCTTGCGGAACAAGCTTGCTCTACGTAAAGTGACGTCATTATTATAGCTACTTAGCCTGGGCGGTGATTTATGGAGACCAGCTGTTGTCCAATGCAGCAGATCTCCACTCTCCACGCAACCAGTGGACCCAAGGAAATGACAATGGGAGTCGCTTAGTCACTTCCTTGTTTGGTCACGTGATGTGAGTAAGCCATCACTAGGCTGCTACACACAACAAAAGATACTTCATCAGTGCTTCCCCAATGTCATGTTACTTAAAATTTTACCTTTCGAAATATTCTGAAATACATGCGTTTTTTAAATGAAATACATAAATATGACAATAAATATACGTCAGTTATGATTAAAGGAAGAAAGTTATTTCAAGAAAAATTTGTGAGCGATATTCGATGGGAACTATCAATACTATTATCGGCAGGATGTTGTTGAGCTCCGTGTGTGCTCATGACGTCATTTGCGTTTTTATTCAATATTGATGCAGGAGTCATTCCCCTTTGTTTATTTTATTGTTAATTTTCATTGGACGAAATGTAGTGTAGTTGTAGTGTGTATCGGGCTACTGTTGTCAAGCACTAGTGTGTTGTATACAGCCTACCGGAAGTCTTACTTGTTTTTACTCACATCACGTGATAAATCTATCGACTAAGCGACTCCCATTGTCAATACAGCTTGGCAATGATTGCGTCGCAGGAGTTGACGAAATGACATTGTTATCGGCGTCAGATCGACTTCGAGACTCCGTCTCCGGACTTTACAGTTTGGGTTTACTCCCGCATTCTTACCCTAGCTTCCCGCATATTTATATCAGCATATTTTCATGATTTTACCGTTTTTTAAAACAATTTCGGTATTCACAAATTTGCGTGTCAGCCATCTTGTTGCTAACCGGAAGTTGACATTAGGTCTGAAATATCTTTACATTTTATAAATAGTAATACACTGTATGTAAGGTATAATACTGTGCTACATCCTTTACATGCAGCTTCTGCTGATGGCAGCACTGTAGCACTGATAGTGGCAGCAGTCGTTGCGTGTGTTGTCCTAGCTGTGGTAGCAGTTGTTATATATATGTGAGTAGCATTCAGTGTTAGCTTTGAATAATGATATAACAATGTGAGAAACAGATATTGGATGATTATTATCTGGACATTGACTCTCTCCAAGATAAATTCTTGAAGAATATTCTTACTTTTCATTGGAAATTATAAGCGTTAAATGTCATTGTGTCATCAAAGCCGTGTGTGTCATCAAAGCCGTATGGTATCAAAGCTGTGTGTCATGAAAGGTGTGTGTCAAATTATTTCAACCTGCTTACCGCATAATAGCGATGTAAATTAATTCAGTCAGCGGCGCATGTGATATTTGAAAGCCTATGGTGTATGTCCTTCGTACAATTTTGTGATCCTTATAGAAATATCTTAATACTGTTGTGTAATGTTCTTAAAACCATAATGGTGTGTTAACTCTTTGCAAAACGCAAGTTTCACTTTAATCCAAAAATAAAACGTTAATATTTTTTTGCCTTGAAATCAGCTGTAAACCTTTTGTTTCATTCGATGTCGCCTTATTAATACCTCTTCTAAATTGGCGGAAGTCCAGCCATTAAAATTGAAATTTTATAAAAAACTGTGTTGAACAAGTGGCGTAGGTTGTGGGGGGCTGGGGTCCGCCAACTCCAACCCCTTGCTTTTTTTTGGTTCTTAACAGTCAGCGGCAGCATTTTCGGTCAACTCCAGAATTTTTTCACGAACAACGGCGGAAAATTCGTCGTCCGTCCGCGAGCAATCACTGAATTTAGCTAGCCAATGTATTTAACCACACAAGTGGGCCCCATGTCAGAAAATGAATGCAACCTGAACGGTGTCGATTGCTAATTCACACGTGCTTCAAGCTCAATCGTCTTTCAATGAATATTTAAAATAGCCTAAATTATCATATTGATTTAATATGCAACAAAAAAACATTGATACTTGTTACTTTTCTATGCTGATTTTTTCTTTCAAAGTTTCCATGCTCGTCGTATAATTTTTAATCCTACTTTTAATGTTAAGACTTTTGTAACAGTTGACCTCGAAATGACTACATAAATATGTTTAAAGTTAAATCTGATACTAAACAACAACATTCATCTTGTCATTTCAGACTGCGAGATAGACTCTGCAGGTCCTGCCTGGGGTCAAGCTATCCCAAATATCGCGTTTTTACGACATCCGAGACAGACTTCTCTCCAGATGGAAACGATGATACAGCAGTTATCATTAGCTAAAACTTCAATTTATTTATAGGAATTTTTAATAATTGTATTGTTGCTCATTTGTGCCAAGGGTGACTTCCGGCAACAACATCTCCGACGTCTGCTGTCACAGCGCGAACATCTTCAAGCCAAACAAGGTGTTTATGCGCACACGACGAGGTGAAGGTTGCGTAAGGTATTTTGTGATACCTACTCCCCTGCTATATGACAAGGCCAACGTTATCATAGTCTTTTTACATACACCCTTTGTAATGTACTCTATGATGGGTCGCAAGTTAACACTTCAAGTTGATATGTCTTATCGGTAAGGAGACAACATGATGGGTCGCAAGGTAACACTTCAAGTTGATATGTCTTAGTGGTAAGGAGACAACATGATGGGTCGCAAGTTAACACTTCAAGTTGATATGTCTTAGTGGTAAGGAGACAACATGATGGGTCGCAAGTTAACACTTCAAGTTGATATGTCTTAGTGGTAAGGAGACAACATCAACCAATAAAGTATTATACTTTTATGTGCGTCACTGACCATTTGACACAAAGAAAGCAACACTATTTTCAACTTGCGTTGCTTACAAAAAATGGATAGAAATGTAGATACATTTTCAATATTTGTTTTGATGAGAATGAACAACGTCACACCCTTTAGAAAATTGAATACCGATCCATTTTGTATATCATTC
Organism: Lymnaea stagnalis; assembly: GCA_964033795.1. NCBI lineage: Eukaryota > Metazoa > Mollusca > Gastropoda > Lymnaeidae > Lymnaea > Lymnaea stagnalis. The sequence continues at coordinate 105,936 of CAXITT010000236.1, read as the reverse complement.
AAAGAGTAATTATGTCAATAAAAATACAATAGATGATGTGTATTTCGAAATCAGTTTAAACAAGTGATATAAGAAAGTGTATTATATGTTATGTTAATTATAATTTTGTGTCATTTATATATTAATCTGTGAAATGATTGTAACCATAATACAAAAGAATATCTAAATGTATCACTTTTCTTAATGATTAACATAAATGTACGAATGAATTCTATTGAGTGATAGGTTTTAATTGAAAACATTTGCATGGGGTTAAGACATAACAAATTAAAGTTAACACATGTGACGTCATCTATATTTACTTAAGAATGCTTTACACCATTCCTGGCAAAAGTCGTCTTCAAGACATTTCCATTTATCTTGTTCCTAGCCTTCCCAGTTGCCTCCATGTGTGTACCATATTATGTGATTCGGAATGTCTCCTTTGAATTTTATTTCTTCCCTTTTACCTGTAGTTTCCATGTTAGGATTGTCTTGTGGTGTATTGTGGGGTTTAAAGAAGGGTGTATCCACTTCTTCTTTGAAGAATCTGCCCTATCCACTTCATCTTTGAAGAATGTGTGCCATCCACTTCATCCTTTCTTTGTGGTATTTTTAGAAACACGTTCGTGGAACGTACTTTCCAGTAAGACTTTTTCAGTGGTAATGTTTGCCTGGGTAATGAGGTGCTGGGCGGTCGAGTGGTCTAAACTGAGCAAAGTCTTAAGTTGGTGGTCTGGAGTTCAATTCCTTCCAAAATTCAAGTCAAGCAAAAACATCCCCAGCATTCCAAGTAGATGAGACTCGTTAACCTTGGATGGCAACTCATCTAAGAGAAGGCAACTCTGAAATAAAACCTGGAGATGGAGTACTGAAAGGCGGATAACACTGGTGCAATGAAACATTCCGACAAATCCTACGATTCCACTGGTGCCAAGCTGTATCATCCCAATGATGCTCCCTTGGATTATCCAGCGGCGTGGAGAGAGGCGATTTGCTGTTGGGTACCAGCTTATAATCGTCCTGTGGATTTCGTCCTTCGAGGCCCACACGATCGGCACCAGCAAAAAAAAAATGTTTGGCCATGTTATTGGACAGGATCTTTCTAACAAATTTTTGTGGGGTGAAGATCTTTACTTTCTGTGTGATGCTCGCCAAATGTCGGCTCCGTTGGACTGATTTGATATTTGTTTTTCACACTCTATTTTTAGTTTGCAGGCTCTGCTCCCATGATTCCTTAATTTTGCCTTACTTCCCCGCAAGATCTTTCGCATGTCTCGTTGTGACTTTGATCTGAAGTGATTCATTCAGACTCAGTCTTAAAGGTCCTTTGAAATAAAACTTTACTGACGTGGCCGGTGAAAAGGTTTTGGCAAGAAGATCAGTTGAAAGTTGTTTGTCAATTAGATCAGTTTAAAGTTGTTTGTCAATTAGATCAGTTGAAAGTTGTTGGTCAATTAGATCAGTTTAAAGTTGTTTGTCAATTAGATCAGTTTAAAGGTGTTTGTCAATTTAGATCAGTTTAAAGTTGTTTGTCAATTAGATCAGTTGAAAGTTGTTTGTCAATTAGATCAGCTTAAAGTTGTTTGTCAATTAGATCAGTTTAAAGTTGTTTGTCAATTAGATCAGTTTAAAGTTGTTTGTCAATTAGATCAGTTTAAAGTTGTTTGTCAAGTTAGATCAGTTTAAAGGTGTTTGTCAATTTAGATCAGTTTAAAGTTGTTTGTCAATTAGATCAGTTGAAAGTTGTTTGTCAATTAGATCAGCTTAAAGTTGTTTGTCAATTAGATCAGTTTAAAGTTGTTTGTCAATTAGATCAGTTGAAAGTTGTTTGTCAATTAGATCAGTTTAAAGTTGTTTGTCAAGTTAGATCAGTTTAACGTAGTTTGCAATGGAACTTAATAAACTCTTTAAAACACACACGCACACACACACACACACACCCACATATATATATATAAATGTATAATAGAAAGTATCCCCATGTGTTTTAAACGTAAGGGCTCTAAAATTTGATGTGATTCAAAGTATTATATATTGGTTAATGAGACATTCGCCGTATATTGAATAATAAATTATATGAGTGATATGTTTTACATATTTTGATTGGTCAATTCCAAAATTTATTTTTTCCCAAGATATTAATTAAAAACGAAGAAAAAAAATTGTTGTTTGTTCATATACAGTCTGTTTGGTATTACATATTCTGTCTGATTTGTATGGCACATACTGTCTTATGGGTATGACATATACTGTCTTATGGGTATGACATATACTGTCTGCTTGGTATAGCATATACTGTCTTATGGGTATGACATATACTGTCTTATGGGTATGACATATACTGTCTGATTGGTATAACATATACTGTCTGATTGGTATAGCGTAAACTGTCTGATTTGGTATAGCATATACTCTCTTATTGTTATTACATATACTACCTGATTGACATGACATAGACTGTCTGATTGGCATGGCATAAACTGTCTTATTGGTATGGCACCAACCATTTATCTTATTACTCTCGTTCCCGGTGTGGTCCCAATAAATTCTTGTGCCGGTGCCCTCTCTTAATCCCCCATGTCCAAAACTATTGCCACCTCACGTTTTAAATGACAACCTAAAAAATTCAAGCGGTTAAAATTATATTGATTTATTCATAGTTAAGCAGTTAACGCCATTCGAATAGCGCGTATACTGTTTTGAAATGGTGCACTGAACGCTCCCAAGCAATACAAAGACGCCGTGCATGCGCTCTATTTTAAAGACAATGTTAACCTTGCTTCACATAAAAACATAAATCTAGTATGTCTTACCAGGAAGTTATTCGTAAATGCAGATTGGCTGTTACGTGAAGAAAGGGTGCATAGATTGAACTGGTTTTTTCAATAACGTTAAAGTTATACGTCAGATTAGATTACCAGGGAATAATTTAGCCTGGTTTTATGGAGCTTGACGATGGTGCAGTGATGCGTGAAGACCTGGGGGTTGTCAACACTTCCCTCTGCATTATAAGCACTGGTAAGGTGTGAGACTCTTTGGAAATACAAACATAGTGTTGGATTGTTGGGAAATGGGAACATAGCTTTGTGACTTTAGGAAATAGGAACATATCTTTGTGACTATAGGAAATAGAAACATATCTTTGTGACTTTAGGAAATAGGAACAGATCTTTGTGACTTTAGGAAATAGGAACATATCTTTGTGACTTTAGAAAATAGGAACATATCTTTGTGACTTTAGGAAATAGGAACATATCTTTGTGACCTAAGAAATAGGAACAGATCTTTGTGACTTTAGGAAATAGGAACATATCTTTGTGACTTTAGGAAATAGGAACATATCTTTGTGACTTTAGGAAATAGGAACAGATCTTTGTGACTTTAGGAAATAGGAACATATCTTTGTGACTTTAGGAAATAGGAACATATGTTTGTGACTTTAGGAAATAGGAACATATTTTTGTGACTTTAGGAAATAGGAACATATCTTTGTGACTTTAGGAAATAGGAACAGATCTTTGTGACTTTAGGAAATAGGAACAGATCTTTGTGACTTTAGGAAATAGGAACATATCTTTGTGACTTTAGGAAATAGGAACATATCTTTGTGACTTTAGGAAATAGGAACATATCTTTGTGACTTTAGGAAATAGGAACATATCTTTGTGACTTTAGGAAATAGGAACAGATCTTTGTGACTTTAGGAAATAGGAACATATCTTTGTGACTCTAGGAAATAGGAACAGATTTTTGTGACTTTAGGAAATAGGAACATATCTTTGTGACTTTAGGAAATAGGAACATATCTTTGTGACTTTAGGAAATAGGAACATATCTTTGTGACTTTAGGAAATAGTAACATATCTTTCTGACTTAAAGAAATAGGAACATATCTTTGTGACTTTAGGAAATTGGAACATATCTTTGTGACTTTAGGAAATAGGAACAGATCTTTGTGACTTTAGGAAATAGGAACAGATCTTTGTGACTTTAGGAAATAGGAACATATCTTTGTGACTTTAGGAAATAGGAACATATCTTTGTGACTTTAGGAAATAGGAACAGATCTTTGTGACTTTAGGAAATAGGAACAGATCTTTGTGACTTTAGGAAATAGGAACATATCTTTGTGACTTTAGGAAATAGGAACATATCCTTGTGACTTTAGGAAATAGGAACATATCTTTGTGACTTTAGGAAATAGGAACAGATCTTTGTGTTTTTAAGAAAATAGGAACATATCTTTGTGACCTTAGGAAATAGTAACAGATCTTTGTGACTTTAGGAAATGGGAACATATCTTTGTGACTTTAGGAAATAGGAACAGATCTTTGTGACTTTAGGAAATAGTAACATATCTTTGTGACTTTAGGAAATAGGAACACATCTTTGTGACTTTAGGAAATAGGAACAGATCTTTGTGACTTTAGGAAATAGGAACATATCTTTGTGACTTTAGGAAATAGGAACATATCTTTGTGACTTTAGGAAATAGGAACAGATCTTTGTGACTTTAGGAAATAGGAACAGATCTTTGTGACTTTAGGAAATAGGAACATATCTTTGTGACTTTAGGAAATAGGAACATATCTTTGTGACTTTAGGAAATAGGAACATATCTTTGTGACTTTAGGAAATAGGAACATATCTTTGTGACTTTAGGAAATAGGAACATATCTTTGTGACTTTAGGAAATAGGAACATATCTTTGTGACTTTAGGAAATAGGAACATATCTTTGTGACTTTAGGAAATAGGAACATATCTTTGTGACTTTAGGAAATAGGAACATATCTTTGTGACTTTAGGAAATAGGAACATATCTTTGTGACTTTAGGAAATAGGAACATATCTTTGTGACTTTAGGAAATAGGAACATATCTTTGTGACTTTAGGAAATAGGAACATATCTTTGTGACTTTAGGAAATAGGAACATATCTTTGTGACTTTAGGAAATAGGAACATATCTTTGTGACTTTAGGAAATAGGAACATATCTTTGTGACTTTAGGAAATAGGAACATATCTTTGTGACTTTAGGAAATAGGAACATATCTTTGTGACTTTAGGAAATAGGAACATATCTTTGTGACTTTAGGAAATAGGAACATATCTTTGTGACTTTAGGAAATAGGAACATATCTTTGTGACTTTAGGAAATAGGAACATATCTTTGTGACTTTAGGAAATAGGAACATATCTTTGTGACTTTAGGAAATAGGAACATATCTTTGTGACTTTAGGAAATAGGAACATATCTTTGTGACTTTAGGAAATAGGAACATATCTTTGTGACTTTAGGAAATAGGAACATATCTTTGTGACTTTAGGAAATAGGAACAGATCTTTGTGACTTTAGGAAATAGGAACATATCTTTGTGACTTTAGGAAATAGGAACAGATCTTTCTGACTTTAGGAAATAGGAACATATCTTTGGGATTGTTAGGATATTGGATAGTATTTTAAGGAATGTTTTACAGGGACAGATTACTTTGCTTCCAATAAATTGTGAGAAGAATGCGAGAAGATATGGTAATAAAATTGTCCGGCTCCACGAAGTATCTCTTATTGTACGGAGTTGATCACCTCTATAAGAATTAAATGATAACAACACTTAAACTACTATTATAAAGTTACCGTAAAGCGAATAAACTCCCTCGTAATATTTTAAAATCAATCGAATTGTGTAGAAAATAAATTTACAATAGTAAAATTGTGATTTTTTTTAACATTTAATGACAGTTAAATAAATTAAATAGACATCATCAGTGTCATGATGAGTCATCAGCCTGGTGATACACGCATCACACACTTTGGAATGATTGCATTGGTTGCATTGAATCTATTGATTGTATTGGTTTTATCTTTTGGGTGTTGCTTGAATTTATTGGATTCATTGCATTGATTACATTCATTGAATTAATTGCAGTGATGGTATTGGTTGCACTGATTAAAGAGATTGTGTTGATTGCATTGATAGCATTGATTGCATTGATTGCTTTGATTACATTTATTGCGTTGATTACATTGATTACATTGATTGCATTGATTACATTGATTAAATTTATTACATTGATTGCATTGATTTTCTTGATTGCAATGATTACATTGATTGCATGGATTACATTGATTGCTTTGATAACATTTATTGCACTGATTAAATTGATTACGTTGAATGCGTAGATTACATCGATTGCGTTGATTTCATTGATTGCGTCAAAAAATTACCAAAATCTATTTGATGTTTCCTTAAATATTTTTTCAGGTAATATCAGAATCTTAGATTGTGGGGAGGGCTGTATGAAAATGGTTGATATTTAGCTGTACATTGATAACTTTGACAATGATATTTGCTGTTCTGTACCTGGACATCGCTAATTGAGACCAGGTGGAGAGTTGGGCTACGATGAGACTTTAGATGAGTAGCTGAGCCTTTCAACGTTTTGGGGGCTTCACCCGTAGCAAGCCTGAGATGTGATCTGTACCCGAAAATTATCTTTGGTATAAACTTTTTAAAACTAAAACTTTCGCAGACGAAATATTATATTTAGCCGTGCTATAAAGTTGAATTTACTTCAATATGAAGGGACTAATGTCCCCTAGCTCGTTACACTGAGTGCACATGCAAACTTCCTGATGCAATAATGTTCCCCTTGCAGGTTTAAATGTGCAAGGGCTGTTTTGTCTGTAAGTGAGGCTAGGGAGGCTTATTTCACGGACGCAGGTGTCAACAGGTGACACTCTGGCAGGTTCATGTCTTTGAACTATCGATCTGTTATTCACCCCCACGGATCTTCTCAATGCAGTGTTTGTGTAAAGGTATTTCGGGTAAACAAATAACCATTTTAAGACACTTTTTTGTTTTACTCATGAGATTCCGTCCTTCTTTACTGAATAATTTCAACAGATCAGTTTTAGAGATAAAATACATTACATTCTTCTCACTGTAAAAAAAAATATTTTTTTTAGCTTTCTTTCGTCTTAACTATAGTTGTAAATTTGTGGTTGCGTTTTATGTTACAAATGATTAAAAGAAATAATTTTAACGTGTTTTTTTTAATTAATTTTTTTATGTGACGCGATGAAATGCTAATTCCCAAATTGAGATTAGGTAAGATTCAAAGTTTTAGAACCGTCGCTTCAGACCCGCGCAGTTCTCCGGCGAGGCTATCATAGCAGTTGTATTTACTGTTGACCAGGGTGGAATATAAAAGGACAGGGAGGAACAGTGAGGCGGAATATTCGCCTGCTTCTAATTGACAAGACTGGTAAGACACCTTCAGTGGTTTTGGTTTGTTTATTTTCTTGTCATTATTTAATTAAAGTTGTCACTTTGGACTTAAAATAAATCGTTGGCTGTTGGTGAAACATTTCACAGGATAAACGCCATTATGTTTAGTTTTAAATAAATGTCTAAAGATTGTATGCATTTATTTATAGGTGAAAATGAATTATTTTTAAACTTTGCCCGTGACTTACATTTTTGTGTGTGTAATAGGTATCCAAGCGAATTCCTATCCCCAGAGAGCCTGCAAATTAGCAATTGGCTTGATACTATTGACATCTTTGTCCTATTGTTTTTACAGCGATTCCTGCTTTCTTTGAGATTACTTGCGAAAACCCGATTATCTCATAAACTTAACAATATTAATTTCTTAGGAAATCAATGAGTGATCAATGGTTTAAAGAATTTCATTATCAACTCTAGTGTAGAGCTGCCAATACAATCTACAACATTGAACATTCCGAAAAGCAATGTATGTTTTTATTTTAATTCAGTAAATCTTTATTCATGCCCCACTCCCCCACCCCAAATTTTTTGTGAACTCTCACACAACGTTAATTGAACTCTTTATGTTACAGACGTTAACACACGCTTAAAAAAATTAAAAAAAAACTATGCTACGGGCAAACTAAAATGGTTTTGTTTCTCTCTAGTTTTGCTGCAGTTCCTAAAGCCGCTCAGTGGCTTCTAATCAAGATGGGTGGCTTAATGACTAGATGGCTCATGCATGTCTTCCTTGGTTTGATGGCGGCCAGGGATGTGTCAGGTAGGATGATTTCCTTGACATACGAGGATTTTGAATTTTACTATAACACTGTGAAAGAACGAGGCTAGACATGAAACATTAATCTATCGTAAAAATACGGCTTATTTAGTCGTTTGAAGATATTATTCCTTATATGAAACTATAGAAACACATCCATGTGGTGGGTAGTAAAATAGCTATCTGTGAGCTACCGCTCCTGCAGGGCAGACTAAACAGATGCGGCGAATTTCGGAGTTTACCTGAAGGGCATGAGCGTTTAACTCAGAAAGACTGCGTGTAAGGCTCAGTGTCATTCCTGGCCGATAAACGGTTTACTACAGCTAGCTCAGTGTCATTCCTGGCCGATAAACGGTTTACTACAGCTAGCTCAGTGTCATTCCTGGCCGATAAACGGTTTACTACAACTAGCTCAGTGTCATTCTTGGGCGATAAACGTTTTACTACAGCTAGCTCAGTGTCATTCCTGGGCGATAAACGGTTTACTACAGCTAGCTCAGTGTCATTCCTGGGCGATAAACGGTTTACTACATCTAGCTCAGTGTCATTCCTGGCCGATAAACGGTTTACTTCAGCAAGCTCAGTGTCATTCCTGGCCGATAAACGGTTTACTACAGCCATCTCAGTGTCATTCCTGGCCGATAAACGGTTTACTACAGCAAGCTCAGTGTCATTCCTGGCCGATAAACGGTTTACTACAGCCAGCTCAGTGTCATTCCTGGGCGATAAACGGTTTACTACAGCCATATCAGTGTCATTCCTGGCCGATAAACAGTTTACTACAGCAAGCTCAGTGTCATTCCTGGCCGATAAACGGTTTACTACAGCCATCTCAGTGTCATTCCTGGCCGATAAACAGTTTACTACAGCCAGCTCAGTGTCATTCCTGGCCGATAAACGGTTTACTACAGCCAGCTCAGTTTCATTCCTGGCCGATAAACAGTTTACTACAGCTAGTTCAGTGTCATTCCTGGCCGATAAACGGTTTACTACAGCTAGCTCAGTGTCATTCCTGGCCGATAAACGGTTACTACAGCTAGCTCAGTGTCATTCCTGGCCGAGAAACGGTTTACTACATCTAGCTCAGTGTCATTCCTGGCCGAGAAACGGTTTACTACATCTAGCTCAGTGTCATTCCTGGCCGATAAACGGTTTACTACAGCCAGCTCAGTGTCATTCCTGGGCGTTAAACGGTTTACTACAGCTAGCTCAGTGTCATTTCTGGCCGATAAACGGTTTACTACAGCCAGCTCAGGGTCATTCCTGGGCGATAAACGGTTTACTGCATCTAGTTCAGTGTCATTCCTTGCCGATAAACGGTTTACTACAGCCAGCTCAGCGTCATTCCTGGGCGATAAACTGTTTACTACATCTAGCTCAGCGTCATTCCTGGGCGATAAACGGTTTACTACATCTAGCTCAGCGTCATTCCTGGGCGATAAACGGTTTACTACAGCCAGCTCAGCGTCATTAGTCGGCGATAAACGGTTTACTACAGCCAGCTCAGCGTCTTTCCAGGCCGATAAACTGTTTACTACCGCTAGCTCAGCGTCATTCCTGGCCGATAAACGGTTTACTACAGCCAGCGCATCGTTAGTCCTGGCCGATAAACGGTTTACTACCGGTAGCTCAGCGTCATTCCTGGCCGATAAACGGTTTACTACCGCTAGCTCAGCGTCATTCCTGGCCGATAAACGGTTTACTACAGCTAGCTCAGTGTCATTCCTTGTCGATAAACGGTTTACTACAGCCAGCTCAGTGTCAGTCCTGGCCGATAAACGGTTTACTATAGTCATGCCTGGTCAATAAACGGTTTACTACAGCCAGCTCAGTGTCATCCCTTGCCGATAAACGGTTTACTATAGTCATGCCTGGTCAATAAACGGTTTACTACAGCTAGCTCAGTGTCATTCCTGGCCGATAAACGGTTTACTATAGTCATGCCTGGTCAATAAACGGTTTACTACAGCCAGCTCAGTGTCATCCCTTGCCGCTTAAATGGTTTACTACAGCTAGCTCAGTGTCCTTCCTGGCTGATAACTTGTTTTACTACAGCCAGCTCAGTGTCATTCCTGGCCGATAAACGGTTTACTACAGCCAGCTCAGCGTCATTCTTTGTCGATAAATTGTTTTACTACAGCCTGCTCAGTGTCATTCCTTGTTTACTACCGCTGGCTTAACGTTATTCCTTGAAGAGAAATTGTTTACTACCTCTAACTGAACCTCGTTCCCTCATGACGTCTGTGAATGACTCTTCGTTACCTGAAAATATGAAACATAACACACGTATACAAATCAATGTTTCCGCTTGAAATAAACGATTTCTCTAATATGATTTTATTTTTCCGCGTAACTGTCTGACTATAAGATAAGATAAGATTCTTTTATTGATCCAAATAAATGGAATTTTTTTAAATTACATTATACATTTGCAACAATTTTTATGTTGATATCTGTAATCGGGTGTTTCCCCATCCTGAAATCAACAACCATTTGCTTTGTTTTAAGTGATTCAGCTGGAGAAAATTTTCATCGCACCAATTGATAAAGCTTGTAACTTAATTGTGGTATAGGCCTTCTCCTTCAGATATTAATCCAACAATGATACTAATGTATAACTGAGATTATTGTTGTTTGTATTAAGTGAACTTTGTGACCCGATTGTCCTGTATTGTTGTTATGTTTATGACTGGATGTGGTGAGCTGTTTTCATGATTTTTTAAACTTAAATGTGTGATTTTTTTTTTTTTTGATTTTTTTTTTTTGAGAAAAGAAGTGAGTTATCATGTGATGTTAAGTACAAAAACAACGAGGAAATCGTGAATAAAGGTTAGCTGTTAAGCAGACCACAGACTCGGGTTGTTAAAGTATTATGCTATAACACTGAATAGCTTGACAATGTTTATAAAGTATTTTGTCAAGTCAGTTTACAATTAGACGTAGCTAAGCGTTACGGGCTTTAACTAGGGGGCCTTGCGTAGCCGAGAGTTGGAGCTGTAGCTAAAAAGAAAACAAACTGTGACACTGGTCAACACCAAGACAACGACAAAAAGTTAAGCGTTATTTTATGACGGTGTAGTCATGTAGAACTTGGTGACTCGTGTAGTATTTGTTGACTCGTGTAGTACTTGGTGACTCGTGTAGTACTTGGTCACTCGTGTAGTACTTGGTGACTCTTGTAGTACATGGTGACTTGAAAACTTTCTATCAATGTGGAATCAAGGAAATACTCAAAACAACTTATGGGAAACCTTACAAAAAAAAAAAAAAAGAAAAAAAAAAACAATGAACGTGTCGGCAAGACGCCTTCTTTAGCAAACAAACAATATTAAAAAAAACAAAAAAAATAAATACTCAAAACAACTTATGGGAAACCTTACAAAAAAAAAAAAAAAGATACAACAAAGCAATGAACGTGTCGGCAAGACGCCTTCTTTAGCGAACAAACAATGTTAAAAAAAACAACAAAAACACTACTATGCTGCAATGTAGTTTCCAAGAGGAAGGCAATAGTAAAGTGAAATGTACACTTATTTTCAATGGCACATACCTACTTCTATTCAATGTGACATGTACAATTCATTTCAATGTTTACGCATCAAGAGAATTCGAAGGCGTCTTGCAGCTCATTAAAAAGTGGGCTTATCCGTGAAACAAATTATTCTCTCTAAAATGCTTCACAAAACCACCTATGTCTGAAACCATGTCATCGCTAGAATACGTAGGCATATTTATTATAGACTTTCTTTTGCATTTCCTTCTTGTAGATGTGTGAATGGAACTTGTTTTTTTTTGTTACTGCTGTTTTTTGTTTTCTTTTTCTTTTTGTGTGTTATTTGTTTGTTGTTGTTTTTTTGTTGTTGTTTTTTTTTTTTTTTGGGGGGGGGGGTTTTACCTCGTGACGTTCTCCCTCAGTTGATCATTTTCTCGAGAAATGGTCAAAAAACTAGTGTTGATCGTCTCTTAACAACTGAGTTGTGCCAGCATCGCGCCTACAGCTGGGTCGACACATGCGTGTTGGCACCTGCTCGAATTACCGTGGTTGACCGCGACTGCGAAATTCGCTGCTTCGCGGCTGGGCTGCTTCGCGGCTTGGCTGCTTCGCGGATGGGCTTGCTTCGCGGATGGGCTGCTTCGCGGATGGGCTGCTTCGCGGTTTGGGCTGCTTCGCGGAGAGTGAACGGGTGGACGGGGGTAAGCTCGTATCTACGGGTTGTTTTTTTTTTTTCGTTTTGACCCCAGGTAAAGAGTTACGTTACTTTAACCGGGATTTTGTAAGCTATTACGTTTTTATTATGTTATTTTTCTAGTAATAAACGTTAACGTAAATCTACATATAATACAAGTTCTCAATAATTTTGACTCTATGCTTGACTCCGGAACACACAGTCCATTTCACACTGTCACCACAATCTCTGCGTATGCGCGGCATTTTACCCAATTGCCTATCTGGACGGATAGTCCGATAATCCACTATAACATAAGCATTGGGTGTTTAAAGAAGTAAATAATTCTATTTATGTGGACGAAATAAAGTTTACATTTCTTTTTTTTTTTTATTTTTTTTTCTAAGATGAGTTTAATAGAACTAAAATAAAACATAGTAAAAATATAACATAGTAACAATTTCTTAAAATGCATTACGCAAAGAAAGTCTGTGCAGAAAATATTTGAAAAAAATTCCTAATAAAATAAAAATATAAACTTATGTTTCGATTAAATTCAATTTCAATCCTTTGGCTTCATAGTGTTCTCATGTTCGCTTATGCACTGTCTTTCTTTCGTTATGCATTTTAAGAATATTTAATTATTCTATTTTTCAATATTTCATAGGTCAAACACCACCACCATCACGCAGGCTATATACAGATAATGAGTTCGCAAGCGTGCAAAATATAATTCCCGATAACTACGCTTAAATCATTTATACTTTTTAAATAAATCAACTTTTATTGGTGCGTAATATTTTTGGATAAATGAAATCGTCTCAATTTAAGTAGGGTGTAAAAAATATTCAGTTTAAAAGTGTTTGGGACATCGGAATATTTAATATTGTTCATTGGCGTGGGGAAAAAAAAAGTGTGCAGTGACGTATCATGGCCGGGTAGGGGGGTTATATCAAAAATTGGAATTCATAAATGTGCGATACTTGAGTTCATGGTTTGTCAAGTAACTTTAGTAGATGGGAAGGTTACGCATTGCCGTACCCAACGTTTGGCGGGCAATAACTAGTCCTTTATATTTAACTTTGCTTTTGTTCGTGGCTGGCTTCTTGGCTCGGTGACGCACTGTTAAATATTCGGACGGCTTGTTGACCCACTTCCCATCAACCTATCGTGCTGAAAATTTGCTCAGAGGCAATGACAACACATTCTTTCAAATGTTCAGCCTCACCCCGCAACTCTAACCCTCATAATCTATTTTTTCCTATTTTTCAAGGGGAAGATAAGGAAATTATTTAATACATTATTATATATATTGCAAGTGTATTTAAGGGCGCAATCTGCCGTGTAAAGGAAGATGGAACATAAGATTATTAATATAAAAGAAAATAAAAATGATGGATCTATAGGATTTATAAAGTAGAATTTTGTTTTTAGGTTTTGTTTTTAATTATATCTGTTTTCAGTTATTAAAATAGAGAGAGTATGAGGACGTAAAGTGATAATTTAATATGTTTAGAGATAATAGGTTCTAAAATTTATCTTAAGAACTATACTTTTGCGAACAGGGCTTGGATTTCATTGCTCGAAGTAGGCATAGTGCAAGGAACGATGCCTCGGCTAATGTTTTTTAGTTATCTCTCCCGGCTTGTATTCCAAAGCATTCCGTTATGAAATCAATTGTGTGTATTTTTATACAGATCATTCTGCTCTCTACCTCTCCTCGCGATTCCCATCCCTGTAAGACAAGTCAACAATGTTCTCCACCTCTCCTTATACTCACTCCTGTAAGACAATTTTAAAATCAACTCGCCTCTAGGTATCAACCAGTGTGACGGGGTCTGGTTCGGCTACACCACAGCCTGCCCTTTCAAATGTCGGTACAAAAACTACCAACAATGCGGAAATGAAGGCTACAACAGTGACCCCAAGTGCGAAGACGGTTGGTTTGGGCCCGCGTGCCAGTATGGTGAGTAAATAAATAGTGGAGCCGGATTCGCTTAAGATTGAAAAGAAAAGGCAGGGCGCCATTAAACTGACGTTTCTGCTAGACGCCTTCTTCATCGCAAGAGGCAAAAGAAGAAACAATACAAAATAAAAACTATTTTCTTTTAAAAATTTCAGTAACTCAATGTTTAGAGCAGCTTTGCTATTATTCAGCATGGTAAGGGAGATTACTAAATACTAGCTCCGAAGGCAGGACGGCTGTGTATTCCATTTGTTCTTAAGAATTCCATTAGGGGACACACTTTCTAGAATTTTTTTACTTGAACATTCGAATTTATTTCCGATATAAAGCCAGTTTTGTTTTAGCTAAACTTAGGCAGAAATACGAGACTTTTTTGTGTATAAATTAATATTTTAATTTGAGAATTGTATCCTTTTTAATTGCTGGAAAATTATACTTTTTTTTTTTGTTACTGTACCCAATGTTATATTTGTATATATATTTATTTATATTATTCACTTTAGTTTGAATGTCATTAGCTTTGGAATCATTTTCATTACACACTGTTCATCATCCTTTTAACTATGAACACAGATTAAATCTTTAAAACTATAACTGTACGTTATCGTATGTGTCTACAAAGTCCACCCCACATATAAGCAAACATAACCCCAAAGACAAACTATGATTGAAAACTCAAAAGCTAGAGATGTTATTTTTATTTCTATATTTTGAACGTAATTGAAAAATTATTTTCTACTATTTTCAGCTGACTTAACTCCTCTTGGCGCCACAAAGCTCTCAGGAGCTGTGGTAAGACTGAACGCCACACAGCTCGGGGACGTGCTCAGCGATGGTGACGACACTACATGCCTGGCTAACTCGGACGCAGACACGGTCACAGTGTCCTGGTCAAGCCCTTACGTTTTCACGTGGTTGCGTATTGTTGTGAATGGGACAGGTCAGTAACTGCATTTGGACATCTTGTTAACCTTAGCCTAGGCATCGAAGCCTAAAGCAGCAGATGCTGTTGATGAATCATGTTTAAACACATTTTCTTAGATCTTTAAAATGAATCCTTGGACACTTATATTTCTCGTAGTTGTCTCTTATATGTCTGTTATATTTATCGTATATGTCTCTTATATGTCTACGCAGTCATAATTAATATCATGTCTTTCACTTCTTATAATTTGAAAAAATGACGTAATTATTATCCCCTGACATTTTTACTGTTATACCCTGACCTTTTGTATATTTGGCCCCTGATCTATGTGCCGTTATTCCCTTCACTTTTTTCATTATCCCCTAACCTTTGTGTTATTATCCCCTGACATTTGTGTCATTCTCCCGGAATTTTGTGTCATTACCCCCTGATCCTTGTGTCGCTATCCCTGGACCTTTTTTGTCGTTATCCCCCAACCTTTGTGGCGTTATCCCCTGACCTTTGTGTCACTATCACCAACATATATGTCGTTATCCCTTGACCTGTGTCATCCTCTGACCTTCGTATTGTTATCTCGCGACATTTGTGACGTTATCCCTGACCCATGTGTCACTATCACACTGAGCTTTGTGACTTCATTTCCTGACATTTGTGTCGTTATCCCCTGACCTTTGTATCATCATCCCCTCACTTTTGTGTCATTATCCTTGGACCTTTGATTCGCCATCCCCTGACCTTTGTGTCGTCATCCCATGACATTTCAAACCAGTATTAAAAATCACCTTTTTTAACCAAAAAGGCAAATGGATAAAGAAAATAAATGTTATTATAATATTTTAATTTCCGGATTAAAGATCATGCTATGCTTTCCCATGATAAAAATCAATGCCCGAAGCTTTGGATACACCCCAGTAAATTTGTTCCCTATTGTAAGAGTTTATTTTGGAAGCGATATTTTGAAACCTTGTCCATTCTCGAATTGACCACACACATGACACAAAGAGCTTAACCACAGGACTCTCTTATAAAACTTTAGAGACCTAGTCAATAAAAACGTGTTTTTTTTTTTCTTCCATTAAGACTACACAAGCAGCTTTACAGTGCAATTCCGTGAAAACGTCTCTCCAGACAGCCCTGTTCTAAGCTGTACCGACCGTCAAACGACCACGTCCTTTTGGTACGACAAATACACCAAAGACCTCTACTGCTCCTTGAATGTGACCGTTCGACAGGTGATTCTGACCGGACCAGGGGTCAGATTTCTTTGTTCTCTTTACGTCAGCGGGGGTAAGGGGCCTTGTCTGTCTTTGCTGAAGGAATTTATTGATCTTTACTCATATGCAAATAAATTAAATATTTTCGCAAAACCGTAAAGAGCCTAATCTCATTTAGTGCATGAGTCGGGAATTTCAATTCATGTCCCCTTAAAAAAGAGGAAAAACTGATTTTTGGTGGGTTTTGGCTGAAATTTGGAAGAATGCATTGTCATCGACATCGAGTCTATGTGCTTCGTTTCAGCTCGATAGGTTGACAGACAGTGGGTTAATTAGCCGCCCAAAGATTTTGCCAGCTAACCACCCACGAACAAAAGTGAAGTTAATATAAATGATTTTCAAAAAAATATATATATTTTATTCAATATACTTCTCGACATGTATGGTGTAATGGTGAGTTCAATACATGTATGGTGTAATGGTGAGTTCAATACATGTATGGTGTAATGGTGAGTTCAATACATGTATGGTGTAATGGTGAGTTCAATACATGTATGGTGTAATGGTGAGTTCAATACATGTATGGTGTAATGGTGAGTTCAATAGCGCACAAAATAAAATTCCCGATACCTGCGCTGCATGAGATTCTTAAAAATACCACTAGTGCGTTTGGTGCATAATATTTCTTCTGTTTTACGGAAATAGTCTTAATTTAATTATGATGTTATAAATCTGCACTGTAAAAGTTGGTGGCACAATAGATTATTACTATAGTACCGAGTTTTCTTGAATGTATGTTTGGTCAAGTAGTTTTAGTAGATTTGAAGTTTACACATTTACGCATCACGCATTACCGCCACAATGCTGGGTGGGTTATAACTAGTATATAAGAAAAATATAATGGCACACTGTAACTTCAAGTTCAGTAGCACACAATATAACATTCCTTATAATGGTACCCCACAGGGTGCAAATTTCCGTTCAATTGCCGCGAAAGCTAAAATTTCTGCCCGTATTATTCATCAATATCAATCCCGTAACATAATTTTTTAATCATGTGTCATCTTTATTGTATAAGTATTAATATTCTAAATTATTTTAAATTTAATATAATCTCTTATATAAAACTAGAATAAATGACCCGCTGTTCCCATTAATAATAATGGTAGGTCCATTGCGATAATATTGCTATTGCAATAACTCATCACAATTCCTAACTTTAGAAAGAAGTATATATGTAATGATATTTACGTTTCTAACAACATTACATTTTTTAGAAATATGTATCTGCTATATATTACAACCCTACTCTACTCCCTTTCATGCCCCTTAACTACTTTTCCCAATCTAAACATGAACTTAAATTACCCAATTTAAATTGTCACTAATTATATCACTTTTGTCACTAAAGAAGTTCAATGTGGGACAATTTGTACGCTACAAAAATACTTGAGATTTACTCCTTCTCGTGCCCTTGTTTTAAATTTTTTTTTCTCTAAAAATAGCTTAAAAATATAATAATATGTTATAAATACATTTTATATTAAAGGAATTTGTTATATTGAAATCTTCATAAAAAATGTAAACACAACGTTGCCTTTTTTTTTTTATTTTACATAATCTGAAAATAGTAAAACAAAGAGTTCTTTTATCTAAAGGAGCATCGCGCAACCGTTGTTCACGTCTATAACAGACTTGAGTGTCTTTTAAAAAAAAAAAAAATTGTTAATCTCATAAAATCTCATAAAATCTGATAAAATACACACTTACTTTAATTTTCGCAAAGAAAAAACAAAATAAGATTTTCAATTTTTTTTTAAAGAAAATATTAACACAATTTCATTGATCAAAATTAAATCTTCAAGTGTGTAAAATGATTGGGTTTTGATATTCATGGGTATTCTTATCTACTTATATAAATGTACCCACGATGTGTTAACGCCATTGATTTTCTTAATTGGTAAACATATGTTTATAGAAAGGGGATAAAACAACACTTTTTTAAAAACTATAACACCACATTATTTAAATAGATTGTCATCCATGTAAAAATGTACACATTCTATTTCCCATCTCTCATATGTATGTACCCAAAAGGGTTAGTTATTTATGAAATTCATTCCTTTATTTTGAGACGTATCTTGTTCTGCCTTTGGCAAAATGAACATATCCATATTTGTAAAAAGACAATGTAACATCTCTTTTCACAAATTTAATACCATATGATTTAAATATATTGTCCTCCCCGTTAAAATATACATATCCAATTTAAAATCTCCGATATATATTTACCCTTGAAGGTTAAATATTTGTCTTATCCATTCCTTTATTTTGAGACGTATCTTGTGCTGCCTTTGGCAAAATGAACATACCCATATTTGTAAAAAAGAGAATGTAACATCTCTTTTGTAACAAATGCAATACCATATGATTTGAATATGTTGTCATCCACCGACATTTATGTACCCAAGAAGGTTAATTATTTATCAAATTAGTTCCTTTATTTTGAGACGTATCTTGTGCTGATTCGGGCAAAATGACCAAACCTTCCGTCCCCCCACCCAGATCTAAATACAATTAATAAAATCTTCCTCCAGATTGTAGTCCATCCCTTACTAAAACTATTCTATTTGCACTTCATATTGTTTTTTTCTTATTTGGATGATTTATAAGCGGATTAGTGAATGCTATAAATTTGCTTTGGAGTTTGACTTTAACGGCATTTTTGTGTTAGAAGTAAATTGAAAGGTTAAGCATTTTTTTAAAATTTAAAAAGTACAAGCTTATTAATGTTAAAAATACAAAGATAAAATGTGTGTTTGTCTTTTAAACAATTCAAATAATAATAAATTATAATTATCAATTTTACTTTTAAGAAGGGGGAGATGCAATTTTAGTTTTTTAACGCACGGTTATAAAATCAAAGAATTTCAAGAGCTTTGGCTAAAATAGGCGATTCTCGTCAAGACATCATTTGCATTTAGAACAAATTATTTTGTTTTCTTGCAATATTAACAACGACTTAAAACAGACTAAAATCAACTGATGCTTGGGTTTTCCCGTTAATGTGATTACGATGTCATTCTTATATCATAATTTACGTATGAATTTTTTTTTCATAACTTTTAAATTCGGATAAAATGCTTAAAATTGTTCCTTAGTTGTTACTTTAAATTTATTTGAAATTTATAATAATAATACTTAAATTTTTACTAAAAAGGAGCGTATGTATGTTATGTTATTTTTATTTTTATATTTATTTAAATGTTTTTGGTTCTTTGGCGTTATGTTATAGGCTTTGTATATTGTGACGTATATTTAGGTTTTCGAAATGGTGTAGTTAGTAATGATGTGTTAGTAATGGAGTTCTTCATTTTATAAAGATACGTTTGGTAATTGAATCATTGGTTTAAAAAAAATAATAATATGAATTATTGTCGCTTATATTCTTTACGCTTCTTGTTTGACTCGTGGACTGCTTCCTTATGGACTGCTTACACATACAGACTGCTTCCTAATTGACTGCTCCCTAATGGACTGCTTCCTAATAGGCTGCTTCCTAATGGCCTGCTTCCTAATGGATTGCTTCTTTATAGACTAGTTCCATATAAATTGTTTCCTAATGGAATGCTTCCTAATGAGCTGCTTCTATATGGACTTCTTCCTAATGGACTGCATCCACATTGACTGCTTCATAATAGACTGCTTCCTAATGGAATGCTTCCTAATGGACAGCTTCCTAATGGACTGCATCCATATGGACTGCTCCCTAATAGACTGCTTCCTAATGAACTGCTTCCTAATTGACTGCTTCCTAATGGACTACTTCCTAATTGACTGCTTCCTTATGGAATGCTTCCTTATGGACTGCTTCTCAATGGACTGCTACGTTATGGACTACTTCCTAATAGACTGCTTCCTTATGGACTGCTTCTCAATGGACTGCTACGTTATAGATTGCTTCCTAATAGACTGCTTCCTTGTGGAATGCTTCCTTATGGACTGCTTTCTTATAGAATATTCCTCATGAACTGCTTCCTAAGGGACTGCTTCCTAATCGACTACTTCCATTTGGACTGCTTCTTAATGAACAGCTTTCATGTGGACTGCTTCCTAATGGACTGCTTCGTAATGGACTGCTCACTTATGGACTGCTTGCTTATGGACATCTTCCATATGGACTGCTAACTAAAAAACTTCTTTTTTTAAACAGCGAATTTGGTATTGAAAGTATATTAAAAGTAATTCTATGTTTGAAAGAAAGTATGGTTCAATAACGAGTTCAATAGCGAGTAAAATAAAATTCCCGATAACTATGCTAAATGATTTTTTTTAAAGCAAATGTGTTTGGCGTGTAACATCTTATTTTTTCGGATTATGCAATCGTCTTAATATAAATATGGTGAAATAAATATTTGGTTTCAATAGTTATCTATCTATCTATGTAACTGTATATCTATGTTACACACTGGCTTCTAATATGAGAAATTAATCTCCTTTTTTAATTTTATGGCTCATTCAAACAGTGCCTAACAAAGGACGATATCATAGAAATACGATAATAAAGATACGACACCTAAAGCAGTAGCCAGTGACAATTAATAAGATTTAATTTAGTAATAATTAAATAGAAAAAAACAAGAAATGTAATTATAAATCATCAACTTACAATATGGTAGATCTTGTACTGGTACACAGTTAATACAATGTGACAATTAATAATGATGAATGCGAAAAAAACAAATAAAAGCACATAAATACACAAAGAATAATACACGCCTCGTAAAGTTAATAATATCTATCTGAATCTCTCCCCGTGCCTGCCAATCCTTTATATATGTGGGTCTACCGACGCGTAAGCCCTGCCTTCCAGAAGCTACTCAGCATTTGTTTACATGTTTAGAACAAATCGAGATCATTCGAAAAGATACTAGGAGACAGTCTAACCATGTTTAATTGGTAAACACGATAGATCAAAAGAACTAGCCCCGGCCATCTATGAAGCGAGCGTCTGCTTAAGAATCTTATTTAAGGTCAATGAAAGTTCAGGCACGGGGAAATCGTGTCAAACGTTATACATAACAATCTATTTGTCTGACTAAAGTTGCATTCGTTTGTTTCTCTTATCTAATCCTTGAGGCTTTTTTCAGGACGAAATGTGGCGCTAAGGCAATTAACCGCCATGTCATCTCAGATCCATTTTAACGGTGCCAGGATCTACAGCAGTGACAAGGGGGTGGATGGCAACACTAAGACCTGCATGGCAACCCAAATCACTTACTACAACAGAGATCCCCAACCTACCTGGGCGGTTCAGCTATCGCAGCCCATGTTAGTCAACCGTTACGTCCTCTACAATACTGGTATGAAACATGCATATTTTATAATCTAGAATGTTCAGGAATGTTTTAGATCCACTGTTGTTTTCAAGTGAATTTACTCGCATTTATAATAATGAAATCATGTGAAACTTAAAATATAAATAATGTCGTTGTTATAAAATGCAACTTTGATATTGGTATTAAAAAAAATAATTCTTATTTTATTTAGGTGATGATAGACATCTCCGTGGCTTTGTTATAGAGAGTTTTAATGCCAAGGACGAACTCGTCTTCCAGTATCAGGATCAGGAGCTACAGCCTCAACACGTGTACACCATCTTGTCCCTGGGAGTCAAACAGCCAATCAAAACAGTGACAGTTCTAGCCATGGAGCCAACAGATCTGGAATGGGCAGTGAAGTGGCTCAATTTTTGTGAGTTGGAACTCTATGGAGGTGAGCATCGCGCATTTCATGGTCCTAGAGTGACCGTAGAAAACATAAATGTTACATAGAGAAATGACATCAGCGGGTCGTCCACGTTGCACTCTTTATGCCCTCCCCAAAATACCCCTCCCCAACCTGGTATCGGGCCGCGGAGCGGCAGGTCAGGGATGTCTCTTTGTAGGACAGCCCCCCCCCGAGTCTGCTCGACCAGGTCTCTGACGGGGGCTGTCCCAACCCAAAGACACCCGGTTGGTCCGACACTGTGTTTGCACACAGTGCACTCGATCGACTTTCTCAGGAGTCGAAATGGAAATTTTACGTCCTAATATCTTCCCCCACCCATCCCGGGGAAGTGTTAGACGCCCGATAAGAGGGATTCTACGGTGGGTTTGCACAACGCAGCTAATTCGCGAAGCAGCTGGGACAAAACGGTTGCCTTGGAGTAGCTTCTCAAGGCTGCGTAGTAAAAATCATCGGCCAGAGGTTACCACCTTCGCCTCTTGCCTCATATCCATTAACGACAACTTAGAAAACATAAATAAATCATTTGGATCGATCTCTCTCCCTTTCTCTGTCTTCCTACAGCCTTATTCTCTCTCTCTCTCTTTCTGTCATGCTCTATTTATCTCTCTATCTCTTTATTTCTTGCTGTAGTCCCCTTCTTTATCTCTAAACGTCTTTCTTTCTTTCTGTCTATTAATGTTCTCTCATTTTCATTTCTCTCTCCCTCTCGCTCTGTCTTTCTCTCTGTCTTTTTTATTTCTCTCTCTCTCCGGGCTTTCGCTTACGTTGTTTAATTTTCAATATATTTTTTGAAATTTGTTTAGAAATAAAAAAAATTATGTTAATAATAGATTAAGGAAATTCTTGGAAACACATGTACAATAAGTTTTCAAAGAAGAATGCACATCATTTTAATAAATGCGTCAGATCAAATTAATGTCGTCCGGAAAGTTTAACTACTCGGATATATGTCGTCGTCTCTTTTCCCAGTAGTTTACATCGTCACCATGAACATCTCCCCATCAGATGGACTCTTTCATGCTTCCTCACCATGAACATCTCCTCCCCTCATATTAAATTCTTCATGCTTCCTCACCATGAACATTGCCTCCTCTCAGATTAACTTCTTCATATTGCCTCACCATGAACATCTCCTCCCCTCAGATTAAATTATTCATACTTCCTCACCATGAACATTGCCTCCTCTCAGATTAACTTCTTCATATTGCCTCACCATGAACATCTCCTCCCCTCAGAATGGCTTCTTCATACTTCTTTGCCATGAAAACCTCCTCCCCTGAGGAAGGCCTTTTTATAATTCCTCATCATAAACATCACCTCCCTTCAGAATGGCTCCGTCTTGGTTTTCAATTTCATCTTCTTCTAATCCCGTACCCTGTTTTCCCCTCCAACCAAGTCTGTGCCCCTCCAACGAAGTCTGTTCCCCTCCAAACAAGTCTGTACCCCTCCAACCAAGTCTGTTCCCCTCGAACCAAGTCTGTTCCCCTCCAACCACGTCTGTTCCCCTCCAACCAAGTCTGTTCCCTCTAACCAAGTGTGTTCCCCTCCAACCAAGTCTGTTCCCCTCCAACCAAGTCTGTTCCCCTCCAGCCAAGTCTGTTTCCCTCCAACAAAGTCTGTTCCCCTGCAACCAAGTCTGTTCCCCTCCAGCCAAGTCTTTTAACCTCCAACCAAGTCTGATCCCCTCCAGCCAAGTCTGTTCCCCTCAAGCCAAGTCTGTTCCCCTCAAACCAAGTCTGTTCCCCTCCAGCCAAGTCTGTTCCCCTCCAGCCAAGTCTGTTCCCCTCCAACCAAGTCTGTTCCCCTCCAACCAAGTCTGTTCCCCTCCAACCAAGTCTGTTTCCCTCCAACCCAGTCTTTTCCCCTCCAACCAAGTCTGTTCCCCTCCAACCAAGTCTGTTCCCCTCCAGCCAAGTCTGTTTCCCTCCAACAAAGTCTGTTCCCCTGCAACCAAGTCTGTTCCCCTCCAGCCAAGTCTTTTAACCTCCAACCAAGTCTGATCCCCTCCAGCCAAGTCTGTTCCCCTCAAGCCAAGTCTGTTCCCCTCCAACCAAGTCTGTTCCCCTCCAGCCAAGTCTGTTCCCCTCCAACCAAGTCTGTTCCCCTCCAACCAAGTCTGTTCCCCTCCAACCAAGTCTGTTCCCCTCCAACCAAGTCTGTTCCCCTCCAGCCAAGTCTGTTCCTCTCCAGCCAAGTCTGTTCCCCTCCAACCAAGTCTGTTCCCCTCCAACCAAGTCTGTTCCCCTGCATTTCCACAAAATACTTTTGCCTGTTTTTGTTTTGTGTGTGTGGGGGGGAGAGAGGTGGAGATATGTTTAGAAAAGAAATGACAAATTTCTTATTGACCTTCCGTCCTTAACTGAATGCATAAATTTGGACTCTTAAAGAGCAATTGTTTATGTTTTATTATGTTTCGTCTTTTGTCCCCTCAGATTCCAGTTGTCAACCTGGTCAGTATGGGCGTGAGTGTGAAGGCTCCTGCAAGTGCTCCGTGCCAGGTGAAACCTGCATGACTAACACAGGCAAATGTCTGTCTGGCTGTGCTGCGGGCTTTTACGGCGACGGATGTACATCTGGTAATGTATCATAATGCGCTTAAAGTACAAACATTATAACACCTATATTCGGTAAACCATAAAATTAATATGAACTAGCACACAAGCATAGAGATGGAACTGTAGCCAAGCCTAGGAATTTCAATACGGGGTTGTTGACATTTCTTTTGAAGTTAAACCATTTCTAGAACAATAGTGAGGAAATGTTCAAATTTAAAGAAAACATCATTACAGAAATATTTTTTGAGCTTCAAAAGAAGTCTACGATGTGGGATCCATATCTGCCTGACCAGTGGCGTAGCGAGGGTGTTTGGCGCCCGGGGACAAGATCCATTTTAGCACCCCTTTTTCTTTTTTTGACTCTCAAACCCATTATTTTCATCAATAAAATAATATCAAAGCACATTTTGGCGCCCCTAACTAGCTGGCACCCGGGGACATCTGTCCGCCCCCTGCCCCCACCACGCTACGCCTCTGTGCCTGACCCACACCTCCGGTCCAACACACCTGTTATATGCACTGACATATGAAATGTCTATGGACTTTTCATATTTTAAAACTTTTTTCTTTGTGGCTTTTTGTGTGTTTAGTGCATTGGAGGGAAAAATATTACTTTTAAGGTCGTAGCTACTCACAGCTTATCAACTCTACCAATGTTAAGGACGTGTTTAGGATACGTTAAATTGTGACCTACCTTGTCATTCTCCAGGCTGCCCTGCCAAAAAGTATGGTGTTGACTGCCTTTTGAACTGCAGCGTCGACTGTTACAATCAGCTCTGCAACCCGGTTACTGGTGAATGTTACGACTGTGAACCACGGAGGACTGGCAAGTTTTGTGGCAATGGTCAGTTGACGGATGGTGAAATGATCACGTTGTATGCAGCGTGTTGTTGATTGTGTACACACCAATACTATCGCCACTAAACAATAATTAAACGTATCGATCTTTCTGATCTATAGATTAATCAATTTCATATAGCTTTTATTTTCATCAAAAGATTCAAAAGATTCAAAAGGACCGACAACTCTCCGTGTCCTTTATGGACCATGACGAGACGTTTCCCCCCTACTCGGCCCCCTCCTTCCTCTATTCCCCTGTGTGGATAGGGCATTCGTTTTTTTTTTCTGTTCCCACACTTGACAAAGTAAGACTTTCTCGTGCGGTGTTCTCCTGGTGAATGGTTGGCAAAACCTAGTCGACAGAGGCGGGGTTGACACTGTCACTCAAAATCTCGTGGCTGACCGCGTCTGCTTCTCGGTTGAGTGAACAAGTGGGTGGGTGAACTCGGATCTACTTCCCTTTTTTAACGATATAGTTCATGCCTAGTTAAAGAGTTCAGTCACTTCAAATGAAATTTTGTAAGCATTCAATGTTTAATAAAGTCGAAAATGAAAAAAACAAACTTTTTTTTTTAAAAGACGCGTTAAAGTCACTAATAGCAGGAATATAATTAAATATGTATTAAAATGCATTCTTTATTCAGGAATCCTCCGTCTGTGCAGAGACATGTAGATACCTTTGAAAAGAGTTTTCATTGAGCCTTTAGTATGTCAGTAGGCTTATATTTTTTTAAGCCAACAATTTAACCATTTGCTTTTTTTTTGTGTTCATGTGCATGCTCCTAGCTTATTTCTCGTGCTTTTATTATATCCATTGCTACTTTGACATCTTTTAGCTTTGCCTTTGTGTGATAAAGGCTGGTTCGGTCCACGCTGCCAGTACAAATGTCACTGTACCGATGACAACTGCGATGACATCTACGGCAATTGCACAAGTGGAGCTTCGTGCGATCCGGGATGGTTCGGAACAGCCTGTCAGTTCGGTGAGCTATGACTTGTTCGGAACAGCATGTCAGTATATTAAACAGCCTTGCACAGTGATTCCCAAACTTTCCAATTATCCACGCCCTTGATGAATCCATGGATTTCCAATGACGTATTTAAAAATATAACAAATAGATGACTTAAAGAATAATTATTAAAAAAATAAACAAATAAAAACTTAATTACTGCAGAACGCAATCTAGTAAAGAATTGAATCCGACTCTGCTGTTATTAAAGGGTGAGTTTTTGGTTTGCACCAGGTGCACTAGATCTCGCGTCCTATTAAAGCGAATTGAAAATGGAAATACAATTATGATTTTATATGAATATTTTGCGGGACCCCAAGTAGAATGCCACGGCTTCCCCATGGTCGAAACAACGCACAATTTTAGAGCTGCTGGCCTAGTTTAAAACCAATTAATTTAAGTTGCAGAATTTTCTACAAGTGCAAGATGAAAATGTTCACCGCAGAGCATCTATACCATTGTCTAGTAAAGGTTGAACAACTTTAGTTTGTATATTAGCTTTGTTATAACAACTTCATTTTTGTATATTAGCTTTGCAGCAACAATTTCAGTTGGTATCTTAGCTTTGTTACAACAATTTCAATTTCCACATTACTTTTCGTTGATCAGAGGATTTAGCTGCAAACATTACGATCACACTTCTGCCCATGTCCTTGACGACCTTCAACATCACGGATGGCGATGACGACACCTGTCTTCAAGTGCCCAACGTGACGTCATTAAGAGCCGCATTGCCAACAAACCTCCCTTTCACGTGGCTCAGGCTTCACTTCAACACTTCCGGTAAAGTTGTTGTAATTAGTGATGTAACTATTCAGGTCAACTCAAACGATAGCACTGAAATATATTTCTTGCAATCACTAAGGCAAAATTCAATAGATTTTCAAAAAACATGAAGAAAAAACAAGCTCTTAAATTGTACTTTTTTTTTCTCTAGTATATTATTACTTATTATGATACCACGTTGAACAAAATACTGAACACATTATAGCCTCCTGTCCGACACAGAATAGAGAGTTTTCTTTGATATATCTTTAATTCTGTTCACTTTGTAGCAATGACATACTTCTTTTATGTACTTTGAAGTGACCACTGACACTGACATTGGGCTGACCTTCAGAGACTCAAGCAAAAGAAGCCGCTCGTGTGACAACAAAGTTCCTGTTGTCATTGGCAACCACACTCTCGATATCCACTGTGACATGAATGTGACAGTTGATCAAGTGACGTTAACTGGGGACTCTGTCCAATTTCTCTGTTCCCTCTACATTAGTGGAGGTGNGAGGCCGTGGCCAAAAAATTGTCCGCCCGAAGAAGGATTTGTTTGGGGTTGGGGGGGGGGGGGGGGGGGGAGGGGGTTGGGGGGGTGAGGGGCCGCGCCCCCCCCCCCCCAAAAAAAATAAAGAGTGCCCCCCCCCAGCCCGAGAAAATGAGTTCAATAGTAACGTAAAAAGCTAAAGGGCCTATTTTAAATAAATCTAAATGTTTATTTCATAACTTGCATGTAAAGAAAGAGTACTAAATGGTATGCCTAACTGTCACCTATGAACATTTTTGAAATACTGCTACCCAATATCGAGGTGGTCGATACATTAGATGAGCAGAATGTGTAAGGCGAATCTAGATATAGTATTCGATTTAAAATATTTGTAATCTTTTTGATCCAACCTGCCGTCCCGACCATATAAATTGCTATAATTCTAATTTTTAAACAAATAATTATTGCTAAAAATAAGTGTCCAAGTGCTGAAAATTAATATGTACAATGTAGTTAAATATATTTACATTTATTAGTTTCACTAAACTAAATGAATATCTTAATTATCCAAAATTTGTTGAAAATTCCCAACTCTTAATAAAAATGCCATATTGTTTTTTTTTAAATTGTTGACTATAAATATGATCTTTCTGTAAAAAATAACAGCATTGTTTTAAATCTATTTGATTCCATGTCTTGTGAGGAGCTAGAGAATAATGAAAAAAAAATCACCATTAAAGTGCCTATGTGCTCATCATTAATGTACTTCTTCTTCTTCTTTATTTTGAGGGCCCACGATCAATGAATTGATCATTCTGGCTCCTATGTTTCAGAGGGGTTTACGATGTTACTGTCCATGGGTTTCAATGGGAAACTTCGCTGGTTGCAAGGGCGACTCAGCATTGGTGTTATGAACTGGGAGTTGCAATACAGGAGGCAGTAGACACAAATGTGTCGAGTGTAGGCGCCTCAACTGTTGCTTTTGGAAGCTTGTTCCAGTCCCCTATTGTCTTCGGAAGGAATGAGGAGCTCCTGTACTTCGTTCTTGTTTTTACCAGCCGGAACTGTCTGTCGTGGCCTCGTCGCTGTCTAGGGGGAAGATGAACGAGTTTCTGTTTGATTCCGGAGCAGTGGACCTGCCCATTTTTGATCTTGTACAACATGATGAACCTGGACAGTCGTTGTTCTTCCAATGGTGACCAGCCCAGTGTTTTTAGCATGCTGTCAACACTTGAGGTGTTTCTGAAGCGGTTCATGACAAAGCGTGCTGCCCGTCGCTGTACCGCCTCCAACCTGTCGATGCTTTTCTGTGTAAATGGGTCCCGGACTG
The DNA here is from genome assembly GCA_964033795.1 of Lymnaea stagnalis. Taxonomy (NCBI): domain Eukaryota; kingdom Metazoa; phylum Mollusca; class Gastropoda; family Lymnaeidae; genus Lymnaea; species Lymnaea stagnalis. The sequence continues at coordinate 76,852 of CAXITT010000236.1, read as the reverse complement.
TGGAAGCGTACTCTAAAATGGGCCTGACAAAGACTTTATAGGCTTTTTCTTTTACGCTTGAGTTGCCGATCTTCAGATTGCGCCTTAGTAACCCCAGAGTCTTGTTTGCCCGGTTGCACACACTGTTAATGTGCTCGTCCCAGCGGACCTCTCTTTGAATGGTAACACCCAAGTACTTTACGGAGGAAACTGGCTCAAAAATATGGCCATGCAGTTCGTAAGAGTGGTTTAGAGTGGATCTGCTTCTGGAGACTGACAGGGTCTGGCACTTGACAGGATGAAATTCCATGTCCCAGCTCATCTCCCACTCAGCTAACTGATTGAGGTCTTGTTGAAGCTGGCTCTGGTTAGAGCTGTTGACGATTGTCCTATATACCGCCGTGTCGTCTGCAAAAAGTCTTACTTGAGAGGTCAGTTCCTCGGGCAGATCATTGATATATGCTAGGAACAAACAAGAGCCTAGCACTGAGCCCTGGGGGACCCCTGACTTAACACCGACAAAGGAGGAGGTTTTGCGATCTACCACTACTGCCTGGCATCGGACGCTGAAGAAGCTAGAGATCCATGTTTTGGTAGTGCCTTGAAACCCATATCTCTGCAGCTTGTGTAATAGCAAGCTATGGTTGACACGGTCAAACGCTTTTGAAAAGTCCATCACAAGCACATCACTTTGCTTGCTGTTCTCAAAGTGGATCATCAATTCTTCAGCAAATTCAAGGAGTTAGGTCTCGCATGATCTGTTTTTTCGAAAGCCATGCTGACTGTCATTGAGTATATTGTGTCTTTCCAGGTGATTCATGACCGCGCTTACGATTATGTGCTCCAATTGTTTACATACTACGCTAGTGAGGGATACAGGGCGGTAATTGGCTGGGTCGTAATGCTCTCCCTTTTTGTAGATTGGAGTGACATACGCTGTTCTCCAGTCACTTATATTCACATCAATAATATACTAAGTAAACATCATTACTTTACATATGTACACATCATTATTGTACAACGTGCATATCTTTAATGTGCCTATGTGCACGTCATTAAGGTACTTATGTGCAAATCATTATTGTACCTATGTGCATATAATTAAAGCACTCATCATTATTGTACATATGTGCACATCATTAATGCACTCATCTTTTAATGCCCTATCATAAATGCACCATAATACATTTGCCGATATACCCAGGTCGCAATGTGGCCCTCCGACAGCAAACAATCCAGTCCACCGACAGCGGTCCGACATATTTTGACTACTCTTCAAGGAAAGCTGTGGACGGTGCCATGGACCTGAACATTGACAGTAAAAACTGCACCCGTGGTAAAAACTGGTGGACAATCAACTTCCAGTCTCCACAGGTCATCAACAGAGTTGTTATCTACACAAATAACTGTGAGTGTGACGAAACTTTCTATCAGAGCATTCATTTTGGGGAAAGTTAACATTTAGATCAACTTAAACTATAAGGGAATTCAAAATACATTTCAATAAATTATACAGTAACTCCTTTCAAGAATATACAGCTAACATCTTTATCAACTTTTGTTCTAAACGAGTGTTTCCCAAGGTTGGGTGCCATCAAGAGACAATTTCAAGACAATGAGGGGGTCACGGTGTGGGACTTTGTTTGGGGGTTGGGGTGGCAATGCTAGAAAAAACAGGCAGGCATTAAATTTTTTTGAGTGCCTACGCGGGGAGTGAAGCAAAATATTTTGGGAACCGCTGATCTAAAATAACCACACAAAAAAACCCAACCCCGTTCAATGGAAATCTTTCTGTAATATTTAAGCTCTCTGATAAAAGAGACGTATAGAGGGCTGTCATTGACAATGTTCAGCTAGAAAGTTGTCGGAGAAAAGAGACTCAAAGTTATCTCTGAGAAAATATAAAGCTTGTCATTTTAAATGGAACACAATCTATTGGCGCTATTTTAAATAGCGGTTTCTAAAATATGTTTAAGTATGCTTTGCCTCACCCTGTCTACACGTTGTTACACTTATACCATTAAAAAAAAATGTAAGCAATAATTACGATGCTGCAATAATTAATTACAAAGCAAGTGCTTGAAGCACGAAGTGATACGGTTCAAGAGTAAAGTAAAAGACATTGTTGTCGAGGTGAACTTGGCGTACGATTAACTACGCCGAAAGAAAGACATTTCAAACTCTACCCATTTTAAGACAGTCCTTCTCTAAAGCCTTTTCTCGGCAATATCAAAGCCATCTGCCTGATATAATTTGTTTTTTGTCCTGTTATCTTATTTCAAGATTCCACATACCTCGTTTCGCTATTTCATTCATATACTAAGCTTGAAAGCAGTCCTTTCATTTATAATTTGATTACTGTCTTCAATATTCAAGTCATTTCGTCTGAAGCATATTCGGTTCTGATCAGCCTCTGGCTCTATGTAATACCAAATGTACTCTTATAACTGTATTCTAATAACTCTACTCTTATTAACTGTACTCTTATAAATTTAGATTGAATTCTCGAAAAAATGTTTAAATAATTGAATTTTTCAATTATTTATTCAACGTGCCACAAAAGAAAAACAAATATCTCATCTTTTCAGCGGCTCCGGAGCGTCAATTATCATTTTCTTTACATTAAAAAAAACAAAAACATTTTATAACAACTGTAAAATACAAGTTTCATTAAACTAAGTGGGCTATTTACTTTTTTCTGATTAGATTTCCCAATTTCAATGAAACCCAATTACTTATTTTATATGTTTTCACTTCGCAATTACAAAGGAATAATGAAAAAAATTAATCTTGACAGAACAAACCATCTTGACACGACAAACAATCTTGACCGAACAAACATTCTTGACAGAACAAACCATCTTGACACGACAAACAATCTTGACAGAACAAACAATCTTGACACGACAAACAATCTTAACACGACAAAAATCTTGACAGAACAAACCATCTTGACACGACAAACCATCTTGACCAATCAAACCATCTTGACACAACAAACCATCTTGACATAACAAGCCATCTTGCCACAATAAACCATCTTGACCAATCAAACCATCTTGACACGACAAATCATCTTGACCAATCAAAACATCTTGACCAATCAAAACAACTTGACCAATCAAACCATCGTGACACACAAAAAAAACGAGAGACATGAAAACGACTCGATGAGATGTATTTTTTTACACCATAATTTTATTGTAATACAGGCCTTCTCTCCCCTTTTCAACGCTCTACCACCATGCCAGCACTCGTCAAATTATTTCAAGTTCGGCTCATTTCAAATCCCTTGTTTGATCATACTTTTCAGATACGAGATACGACGCGTTTGTTAACACAAATTTCGATGAAATGCTGGGCAACTTCTCAGTGGAGACCTATGCTGGGGACGGCTCACTGGTTGATACATACACCAGAGAAAATGAACATAACCCAAAGAAGACATACACGGTTTTCTTCTTCAGTCAGACGCCAGTGGTCACGTTGAAAATTCACGGAGGCACAGACTATTGGCGAGCGCTGCTGTTGTGTGAGGTGGAGATTTACGGAGGTGAGTTTGAAAAATTTAAGATTGCGAATAAACTGTAAATGCAGATTATTTTAGTGATTCTGATACTGTGCATACTGATACTATCATATGATAAGCGATAACGTCATTGATATTACCTTGCAAGTAAAAGTTATCCATAAAATCTACTTTGATAGTGGCAGTATGTTTATCAGGAAGATAGAGTTTTGTGACAATCATGAACGAAAAATTCAAATAAAAATACACATTTAACATAAGCTATTTATAGCATATTAGGACTTGACCCTGTGCAGTTTGTTTACAGCTATTATTTTGACAAAAATCTAGTGGGTCAAACATTACACCACAAAAAAGAAGAGAGATAAATTTACATTTTCTATACAAAAATAGTCATATAAATAGTCCTTTACCCTAAATACCGGCCTTTAAAGAATAGTCCTAAAGTCAGTCATACATCCGTCATGTCTACCTTGAAACAATAGGCCTACAGACAAATCTACACCCTATCTGCCAGCATTTAAACAATAGTCCTACAGACAGTCCTACACTATACCTACCGGCCTTTAACGATAAACCCTACATGTCGACCTTTAAGCAATACTCAAATACTCCTTCAGACAGTCATTAAGACAGTCCTAAACCATACATGGGGCTTTTTAATGATAAACTAGATGAAGCCCGCCAAGCAATGCGTGAACTTCCCATCTACTAAAGCTACTTGATAAAAACGTGAACTCAAGTTACGCACATTCAAGAATTCCAATTTTGCTACACCCTCCCTTTTTTTCATGATACATCACGGCACACTTTTTCTTTCACGCCAATCCGTGGCTTAGCATACGCCGCGAGCTGGCTGGCCAGCGAGGGTGGTGCAACAGGGGGGTGGGGCTGCAGTTCCACTGCAGTGCGCAAGTCTCGAGACCAACGATGGGCAGGCAAGGGAAGGGAGGAGAGGGTTTGCCTGCGTCTTGCTTGCTCTGGCGTATCTATATATAGCCCGCGTGGTCATCTTGGTCTCGTTGTTCCCTAGTTTCTGGCGAATTATGTATATTGGTAGAAATAATAATCGCCTGTGAAAAAAGTCAACCTTATTCCTGAGTTCAACAATCACGCATGACGCTCGATGCTGGAAATCCCTTTTTTCACTCAGAATTATTAATATAAAAAATATGTAGAGTTGGGGGGGGGGGTCGGTCCTAAAAAGGAAGCAAATATCTATAAGATATACAGTGGACCGAAAATGACATCCACCTCTTCGTATGCTTCTGCGAGTGGTAAGCTTAACACGGAGCTTTGAGCGAGTGACTTGCTTAAAAGTGTCATTCCTTCAGTTAACACTCACAGATGCTAACGTTAATAGCAATGACTGAAAGCGTTTTTGTGTTGTTTTTTCTCTGCGACTATTTTGACCCACCAGAATGCCATGAATCAGAGTTCCACAAACACCGTTCCGCGGTCTTTTAAGAACAGGGCCGTATGGTGACAAGGGTCGTGGTTTTTGCACTTGAATCACTTGAGCCTTAAGACCACGCTCTGGTCGGTTAAAGAATTGCGTTTCACAAAAACCGCCCCTTTATGCTGAAAGGGTTGTCTCCACTGCTATACATGTTGTCAAATGGTATCTTTTACAAACACGTTTTACACGGGGGACTCCTCAGAGACAAGGCTCGAGCAGGAACAAAACAAGAAATCACAAAGATTAATCCTTATAGATTGAACATGCATATATGTCTACATATTGTGAGTACATTCTTCTCTGTAGAGTACACTGTACTTCATTTACCTTCAGTATTCTGCGACGTAATACAAACATCTAATAAATTGTCTTTTGGTCTACTAACAAATGAATCATCCTGTCTAAAACTGGGGATGAGCTAGCAAACTCTGTAATGATGGTGTTTTCTACTCTTTTTATTGTCTCAATGAAATCTTCACTACTATTCTATTTTTATAGAAGATTTTTTTAAGGGGTCAACTACCTTCATTTTCATTTTCTAAATTATTAACATTTTAACATGTTTAAAGTTTTTATATTATGTATATGGGCTTAGATAAGTAAAATATGGTGGACAAATTTAATTATTTAAAAAAATTTTACTTCAGCGGAGCATATTTGGGGTCGAGGTGGTAAAATCATGGGAACCTTTGGAAAGGTTTTATATAAAAGCCACAGCAGCTACAGGTCTCAAATTTTGCATTTAATTAGCCATAAGCCTACTAAATATGATAACATTGAGACTTTGGGTAAAAAGATAGCCAATTTTTTTTTTCATGTCCTTTTGGTGCTGTTTAGTTTTTGTTTGGCCGCGCAACTTTTTCTTTAAAAATATCACTTTCAATAAAAATATTTTTTTTCCATGATCATTTTTAACCTAAACGGCTCTGTCACTATAATCTTAAGCCATATTTAAACAAGTATACACAATTTCAAAACAATTGAACAGGTAGATTTTGAGAAAAATGAAGCATAACATTTAGTATACCTTAAAAATTTTATTTTGAGAAAAACAGAAAATAAACTCTTTTTGGAAGAAATTTAAGTCTTATTCATAATGTAAGCAAATAAATTTCATCTTATTCAATATAAAAATCATTGGGCATGTTAATAAGCAAAAAACAAATGTAAACCTGTGGAAAATAAATTTTCAGTGACAAATATACAACACCCTCCCCGCGGCAAAATTTTTTTTTTTTTTTTAAATTTCCAAAAAAAATTACTTTGCATACCAAAAACATTATTTCAACATTATCATTATGATTTAAAAATAGCATACTACATAATTTATAAAAATTGGAAGATATATTTTTTAATTTATTAGTAGACGACATAAAAAAATCAGCCCCTTCAAGTATTTCTTGCGGCCACCCTTACTCTAACTCAACTCTGCATTTCTTTTTCTGCAGCTATTTTTTAAACCTCCTTCCAAATACTTCATTATTTTCTAGTGACCTCTGGGCTTTATAGATGCAGAAACTGTCCCTTGTATTTCCAAGTAGATGGGTCTGCAAATGGTGCAGCCACAGCCTGTCTGTTTAGAGTGTGGACACTTTCAAATTTTTTCTCAGTTTTTACCGCTTCGCAGGTTGCACAAAAAAAACAGCAAATATACTGCAAGTCTACAGTTTTTATTTCTCATCCTGTAGAAGGTGAAGAGACTAAGTACTGCAAGAGGCACATTGCAGTCCAGTATAGCAAACTTTAAATAGCAACATAGATTGTTGGCGAAGGTGAATCGCTGGGGCTGTCGGTGGCAGCAAAAAAAAAGCCAAGTTCATGCTTTCATGCATACCCGGCAAAATGACTGTCCCTGTCCCAAAATGACTCGGGTTGTATATCCTGAATATCTGCTACAGAGTGGTTGTCCAACTGGCAGGGAGGGGACAAAGCGATGGTTGAGAGTTCATTCTTCTTCGACTTGGCCGCTCTTGCCATAGTTGTCGATGTCTCTTCAGCTTAGATCTTGAAGCAGTACTCTTTGTCAATTCTTTAGTTGGAGGCATAACACTGAAGAAATAGCAATAGAGAAATAAAAAAATTGTCAATAAAAATAAAACAATATCATAAACAAAGCAACTGGTATGTCAAAAAAAGTTGCAAGAATGAACACACGTACCTGTAATTGAAAATAACCAAATATTATTATTATAAATAGAACATTTTTAATTTAGTAAGCCCAATAAGAACTAAATAGGTACAGTGCCTGTATATTGTAAAATAGATCCAGTCATTATCAATAGTCCTATATAGCCTATAAATATTTCAAATGTGTCTCCCCATGTGGTGTATGAGTATATGAGATGCACTATCACTAGTACTAGTACTATTTTTAGTATAGTATTATGGTATGATTACAATTACAATTAATTATAGTATAGTGTAGCCTACCAGAAGTAAATCGTTAAACTATTATTAAAATATTTTAGTATTACTATATAATATGTACATTTAGTTTGTAATGAGAGTACAACAGGTCTAATGTTTGTAATACACAGTTCACGTGTGACTTGACTAAGTTTACTGACTCGGTCTAGCAGTGGCGTCCTAAGACTAGACCACAAAATTACCAATGAACGAAATAATAATACCGAATTCAATTATAAAAATATCATATACAAATTAATCTTACCTTATTTTATGAAATCAATTGAAAAATAATCAAATCCTAAAACAGTAAAGCAAATTTTCACTTCGAATCGACGAAAAAGACATTCTCTTTGTTTACACGTCGTCAGGGGAAAATGTGGAAGGTCACGGCTTCCGTATAGGAAAATGGCGGACATGGACCAATCAAAATGCAGAGAATTGTTTATAGCTACGAATTGGCCAATCATCTACTTTTGTGTACACGTGATACACATGGTTTTTACGTGAATGGTTATTTTTAGATAAATTAGTCATCGGAATGGCATTCTTTATGCGGTGATAAGCTTTCTAACGATACCAAACATGATAGAATCGAACCGGGGGTTTCCGCGCAATCAAGTGTTGAAAAATAGGTCATTTGGGGTTAGGTGTGAACAAAAACATAGACCCCCAACCCCTTCAAATCACAATTATTATATTAAAATTAATTAATTTCATAATTTTTACTTTATTTAATGATAATAAAGATATTAATCTAACAGAAAATCCAAGTTTTGAAGAATCGATATTTTTTTCAAATTTCCATTATTTTGTGACCCGTGGATCCCCTTAAAATGTTTCATGAAGCGCAAATATTTCCCCTCTCTGACATGACACTCTAGATGCACAATCTCTTGACTTTTCAGACACTGTATGCGCCCCTGGAACGTACGGGCGAGAATGTGAGAAGCTATGCAGGTGTAACGGTACGGAAACCTGTGGCCCTGTCGAAGACTACGACAGCTTCTATCCTAGTCAGTGCAAGACAGGTACGCACAGTGTTTTGGTATTTAGATTACAATTAATTGGTTACCAAGAATCTTTCTCTGTAGACAGGGCTGAAAACAAAATTTCGTTGTCCATTTAGTTAATATCCATCTTATTTTTTTTTAAAATAATAATTAACTTGTTTTTCTTGTTAATTTTTACTCAAGTTTCAAAACATAACGCACAGTTCAATTTTTAAAGGAAAAATTCTGTTTATTTTTATAAAAAAACGGAAGGATGTCATGTATATAAAAATATATATTACTCATGTACATAGGATCCGTCCATCTTCGCGATACGATGGAGTAGCTATTGACACTTCATCAAATGGCTTACAAGGCCGATCCTGGTATGGTAGTCGTGGCGTCATTCTTCACAGGAGAACCTTGACTTCTGGTTAACTGTGACCTCCCATATTGCTCTGTTTTGGCTTCGTTGCAAGGGTTTCGCACATCTTCTGTTTGTTTGACTCACACATAAATGCTGTTCCCAAGCTCGAACCGTGCTCAGCGATAATCTCCCATTCCTTGATTTCTCCGTTTCGTTCCCTCATGTTCCTTTAGCAATCGTCCTTATATCGGATTCGTAAAACTCGGTGCAGACATCAGCTGTTGAGTTTCCGCTCATGACAGTCATATGGGGTCCACACTTCACTGCCATACAGGAACATGCTTGGCAAAGATACCTGATAGACGCTTGTGTGCTTTCGGTGAGTTTAAAATAATTCCATACACGCTTATTACCCATTGTTGCTGCTGCTTTTGCGATCCTGATGTTCCCCTCTTCATCAACATAGAGTGAGTTAAAGATATTTGGCACAAGGCACGTGAAAAGCTCAAATACTGGAAGATTGTGCTCCCTCCCCTAAATCGTTTAAAAGGGACTTTGTTTCCTGCCGTCGTGACATTTCTTTTCTGTGGACAAGTGGTCATTCCAAACACCTAACATGCGTGAGAGAGGCGATTAACGAACAGCTGCACACTTGGTTCTGTGAGCGAGTTTCAGGCCGCATGGTCTGTGAACAGAAGTGTCGGTATTATAACTTTTTTTTTGCCTTGGTCTTTGCACGAAGGCGGGCGATATTGAAAAGTCTGCCATCAGATCTGGTATGGATGTACACTCTATCTTCAAACTACCTGAAGGCATTTAACAGTTCCTGAAATGCAGCCGTGACCGCCATTCCAGATTCAGCCTAGTCAGCTATTTGATAAAGTATCCCTTGTCTAGCGAAGACTGAATGATGCCATATAATATATATATATAAATATATATATATATATATATATA
>CAXITT010000236.1:3463-66850 GCA_964033795.1 Lymnaea stagnalis | reverse complement strand
ACGACTGCGACTGTTTCCCCCCCCCCCCTCTCTTCTTCCAGAGATACCGAAAGTCGCTGTTACCGGTGTTTGTCCTGATGGAAGTGGAGTCTTGAACGGGTACATCAAGCCCGGAGCAACAGCCAGCTGTACGTGTCAGATCACTGAGCCAGGCTATCCAGCAGGACAGGCGCAGTGGTTCACGGCAGACGGGAAAAAAATCGGCACGGCGGGGAATGCATCCGTGCTGTCTTTGACCAACTTGAATTATAAACTGCACGGTGAGTGTTCTGTACTTTAAAATTCTCCTGGAGATTGATGCCCCCGGGGAGGGGGGGGGAGGCTGAGGCGTACATCCCACATAAGAGCACCTCCATCACACAGAGATTCAGGACTTTTTAAAAAGTTAAATGTAAACCCCAATAGTACCTCCCTGGCATGGGAGTTACCTTCGCCCCACCTTAGGTACGCCACTGGATGAATTTGTAAACGCTTTTGTGTCAGTCATTATTATTAAATCGATTATCTTCCCCAAGTGATACCTATAACAGCCCATGTGTCAGATATGTTTCCTTTTCTTAACAGATGGCCAACAGCCGTACAGCTGTCGAGGCCTGTCAGCCATTGGACAGTCAAAGGCCGGATTGGAATTCAATCCCCAATGGGCATGTGAGTTTTTAACAAAGTTTTTAAACAACTCACAATTTTAAGTATGAAATTCTTTACAGAAACTGCATAATGCTGAACAGTAGGCGTCAAACTTATCAGTGTGGAACACACGCACGTACGTTGGTCAACAGTGATCACATCTACCTCGGTCGAGATAGCAATGTCCAACAACAACTGAACAAATATATCTTCCTTCTCACTACTGGGAACAAATGACGGCCGGAGCTTTGCACCCTTACCAATGCGCATATGTCTTCAAGATGCCAGGATTTCAGTACTGTTATTTTTATCAATTACTGTTTTGGAAATTCTACAAAACAATTAGCTGTTTGGTATCAATATGAACAATTGTAACTTTTTTGTAAATAACAAAAATATTTGTAGTTTGTGTTATCGAATTATATTTAATGGAGAAAGGAGTGATTAAAATTAATTTAGTATATGTACCGAAAGACGAAGCATAGTATGTACACATTTTAAAATTTAAAATGGTATCTTTTAACTTGCCTTGGGATAGCAAAGCACCTTTTTAAAATCCTTTATATTAACTTTTTCATGTGTTGCTGGCTAGCTGGCAGGCAAAAATCTTCGGACGGGTAATTGACCCACTTTCTGTCAAGCTATGGAGCTGAAACTTGTCACAGAGACTCGTTGCCAATGACAACACATTCTTTCGAATTTTCATCACCTAGCACCAACCCCCAAAAAATCAGTTTTTCAAAGGGAAACATGAAGGAAAATTCCCGATTACTGCGCTAAATAAGATCTTTATTAAAATATCGCAAGTGCGTTTGATGCGAATTTTGTATATATTTTTTTCGGAAAAAGTTGTAAAATTATTGCGCGATTTAAAAGCGGGTGGTTCATTAGAACATTAACATGTTTCTGGGTACGAGAATTATGTGTGGCTACGAAACTTGGTAGGGGAGGCATTCATTGTTTTTTTGAATAAAGGGCGTTACTTGTATGCATGTTTTGTCAAATTTTCAGCCCCCCCCCCCGCCAAATGCTCGCTATTACCTTTTTTAAAAATTTATGCGAAAAAATGAGTTTTCAGTGGTTCTTTAATTATTCGTATTTCATTAGAACATGAACATGTTTCTGGGTACGAGAATTATGTGTGGCTACGACACTTGGTAGGGGAGGCATTCATTGTTTCTTTGAATAAAGGGCGTTACTTGTATGCATGTTTTGTCAAATTTTCAGCCCCCCCCCCCGCCAAATGCTCGCTATTACATTTTATAAAAATTTATACGAAAAAATGAGTTTTCAGTGGTTCTTTAATTATTCGTATATTTTCAATCTGGAACAACACAACTTTTCAGATTTCTTCAAAATAAACGTGCGATATGATTTCCACTGCATATAACTAATATTTTCTTCCCAGATGGACCTCTGGTGACCACCTTCACCGTTAACGGCACTCAGTCTGTAGTGGTCAATCAAGGAAGTGACGTGTTGCTTTACTGTGACATCGAGGCGAATCCCCCAGCGGTGGCGGTCATCAAGGGGAACGGATTTGGGAGGGTCAAAGAGAACACGTCTCAAGGTCACGACCTGACGATTCCTATCAAGGCCATCCAATGCGATGACGCCGGCCTCTACACCTGTCAGGGGCGGAACCCGTTGCTGCTGGAGGAGGGATCGGGATCGCTGGCCTATGTTGAAATCAACGTCAAATGTAAGTTGTATGTTATTACCTCAGCGGTAACTTTAGAATTAAACTTTATCCCCCCCCCCCATACAGACCGTTAATGTCAACATGGGGATGCAACAAACTTAAAGATGATAGCTCTAGCAAGCTTTTCAAAAATCCTTTTATATATTTGCTTTTGTTCGTGGTTTGTGGTAAAATTTAGGAAGGATAAATTACCCTTTTCCAGTCATTCTATCGAGCTGAAACTGGCCACATAGACTCGTTGCCGATGACAACACAGTTTTTCAAATTTTCAGCCCCATACTCCACCCGCCCATCTCTAAAAAATCAATTTTTTAATTATTTTTGTTTAAAAGGTAAGATTTATCAAATATAATTTGTTCAATGGTTTCACGCTTTGGTGTCGAGATTAATTGTGTAGCAGTTGCTATGTGCTTTGTATTTGTATCGCATTTCTGTTTAAATATATCTTTAGTCTATTAGGTTTTACATTGCACTAATTTCGATAGAATACCTTCCCTAACCAAAAAAAAATCGGTTGCTAACATCACGTAAATGATATGTCACTTTCAATTGCATAAAGGCAAACAAAATTGCAAATAAAGGATTTATACGGAAAACTTTTTAGGGGGTCGTTTAATAGTTCAAACCTAGCATACTCATAAGTAAAAGTAATGCTTTAGTTATGAAAGATCCTGTGGCATTATACTCTATTCAATAGCACGCAAAATAAAATCCACGATAACTGCGCTAAATGAGATTCTTCAAAATAGCGCTAGTGTTTTTGATGCGTTAAATTTTCTTTTGTTTACGGATATTGTCACAATTTTAAAATGTTGCATTTTTAATACAGTAAATATAAGGTATAAAAACGGGGATGGAACAATAGGATATTAACGTAGTCCAGGGGCGTGAAAAAAGTTCGATGTGGCAAACTTATGGGGGCTGAGCATTAATTTTGATTTTTTTTATAAAGTGCGTTACTGGACGACATGTTTTGTTACGTCATTTTAGCAGACGGGAATTTCACGCCGATACCATTGTTCAAAGTGCGCAATTATTTCATTGATAATTGCTCAAATTTCCCCTTGTGAAATCGCAAAAAATGCCCCCCTCCCCCATACACACACACAACTAAAATATATACATCTTTTTTCACTTATTTTAAAAAAAGTATTTTGACCATTTAAATAAAATCCGTGTGGACCAATTTTACGGGCGTTTTTCACAATGTTGCTCTATTTATCATAAAAGCAATGTCTCAAAGAGCATCTCTACAAAATGAAGGGACGTGAATTAAATATGACTTCGAAGACTTTGAAACTAGCATTGAGTATAATTCACCGATGGTGCAACGTAAAAAAAAAAAGTCATTAAAAAATACTTGTGCACAAATAGCATTATAAATCGGAAATAAAGACACAGAAATAACATATAGACTCATATACAACATGACACCAGTATCGTCAAGACCATAAAAGGATCTATTGCATTACAATTTTGTATGTGTCATGTGTAAAAATTAGTTATAGGCATCATCATATTTTTTTTCAAAAACACATTGCTGTGGTCAGATTCTAGTCATGGTGCTTCTAAGTTATGGTCAATGTATAAAGTTTCAATGTGCATATTTTCGATGTTTATAATTTCAATGCGTACCGTTTCTATGTGTATCCTTCATTACGTATAGTTTCAGTGTGAATAATTTCAATGTGTATAATTTCAATGTGTATAATTTCAATGTGTATAATTTAATGTGTATAATTTCAGTTTGTATAATTTCAATGTGTATAATTTAATGTGTATAATTTAATTGTGTATACTTTCAGTGTAAATCGCTTCAATGTGTATAATATCAATGTCTATAATTTCAATGTGTATTATTTCAATGTGTTTAATTTCATTGTGTATAATTTCATTGTTCATAATTTTAATGTGTATCATTTGAATGTGTATAACTGATTTCTCAGGTCCACCTAAACTAAAGGACCCGGCATTGCTGAACAAGAAACAGACATTTCGAGTATCCCTGGACAAGGACACAACGCTATCTTTCGAAATAGCCGGCTACCCGGAGCCTCCGACCTTCACTCTTAAGACTGAGACGGGTCTTTTGGATCCAAGCAAATATAGCGTCACCTACACTCACCTGACGCCACCTTTCGGACTCGTGTCGGTGAAACATCAAGACGCCAACACCAAATTTGTCAACACGTACACCCTGAGCATGACTAACGCTGTTGGACAGTCTGACGTCACGTACGACATCATCAAGGAGGAAACGCCGGTAACCCCGGAGCCAGGTAAGGAAAGGTCATGTGATGAGTTTGACTGAGGGAAAACCAGGGGCCAGGTAAGGAAAGGTCATGTGATGAGTTTGACTGAGGGAACCCAGGAGCCAGGTAAGGGAAGGTCATGTGATGAGTTTGACTGAGGGGAACCCAGGAGCCAGGCAACGGAAGGTCATGTGATGAGTTTGACTGAGGGGAACCCAGGAGCCAGGTAACGAAAGGTCATGTGATGAGTTTGACTGAGGGAAAACCAGGAGCCAGGTAAGGGAAGGTCATGTGATGAGTTTGACTGAGGGAAAACCAGGCGCCACGTAAGGGAAGGTCATGTGATGAGTTTGACTGAGAAAACCCAGGAGCCAGGTGAGGGAAGGTCATGTGATGAGTTTGACTGAGAAAACCCAGGAGCCAGGTAAGGAAAGGTCATGTGATGAGTTTGACTGAGGAAACCCAGGAGCCCAGTAAGGAAAGGTCATGTGATGAGTTTGACTGAGGAAACCCATCAGCCAGGTAAGGAAAGTTCATGTGATGACTTTTACTGTGGTAACACAGGAGCCAGGTAAGGAAAGGTCATGTGATGAGTTTATTTGAGGCAATATGTCCAGGAATACAGATTTAAAGTTATGTTTTAGGCTGTGAGAGATTTCTTCATACAAAAGGTCCTGTGGTGAGTTTGACTGTGTTGATATTTCCAGTAATGAGGACCTAATGAGGACCTAAAGTAATGGTTTAAGTCGTGAGAAAAAGTTTCGTCAGAGTACAGTAACTCCAGATATTTTTTAAAAATTAAAATGTATTTTAAAACGTGAAAAGGTTTACTTAAGTGGTGCCAAAGTGCGGCCCATGGGCTGCATGCGGCCCGCAATGTTAAATTTAGTGGCACGCCTGATGTAGCACAAATGAACATATTTCTTCAGTTAGTTTAGGATTTTTTGCGTTCTGTTGTTGTCTAAGTGTAGAATTGTTCAAAACTACATATAATTATGTGTCGAAAGGGCTTCTTAAGGCCCTTCAGCTATAGTTTGTATGTTAAATCCGAGCATTACAACATAGATTTTGTTTCCTTTAACTTGAACATCAATTTCATTTACATGATATAATATTGTTGCTGTTTTTTAATTATCTTTTAGTAATTTAAATTTACAAGAAAAATGACGCTTAAATTAAAGCAATACTCTTCAGATACACTTATGCTGTTCCCCATTTTCTCTGTCCATTGTTTGGCTGTTCTTTCATAGGAATGACAGAAGAGTGAAGACGGAAAAATACGATAGATTTGACCAACGGTATTGTTTCTTAATTCAGATGTAACCAAAAATGAGGACAGCGAACGATCCATCATAATAATGGGTGTGTTGGGTGGAGCTCTCGGCCTCTTACTCATCACCACCATCACCTTGTGCTGCCTGCTGTCGAGACAGAAGGCCCGTGAAAACAAACACCCGGAGTATGACAGCATTGGTAGCAGCTCTTCGTATCAACGAAGCTATGTCTCTGCTTCGGGGTCGGTTAAGGATGGCACAGGTTGGTAGAACAGGGTTGGTGATGAAAGGAGTTGTAACACATGGACTCGTCAAAAAGGATTTTAGTCAAACACAAAAAGGAGAGATCAATTATTTTTATATTGAGTAGAAACATTCAAATATTTACTGAATCAGTTTAGATCTTTGCTTATCAAATACTTGTAAATACATTTTAGGAGGTTACCTGTTTTCATAAAAATGTTTTAGGATGAATTACAAAAATAAAATCACCAAATTATATATTTATACTTAAAAGATATAGTAATGGTTTATTTTACTTATGGAATGGGTCATACGTCGTCTGGAGCATAGGTCGCCTTTGGATAGGTCTCCTGGGGCATATGCCATCTACAAGAATTTTTCACTCATCTCAGTGCTGTGTTTTACTTTCGAGTTGCTTTCAGATGAATCCCTTACTTTTTGACATGCCCTAGCTTGAGACTCAAAGTATTCTTTTACCTTCCTCTCTTCCTTTCTCCCCGTGGATTTCATGTTAGGGATTGCCTGGTCATATTATGTAAATTCTTACGTCCCATATTTTCTTTAAAATGCTGACCTAGCCTTTCAAATTCTATTCCTAACATCAGCTTCAGATCCACCATTTAAGTGAATGGTGCTGCCCAAGTGGGTGGAGGCGTCCACTTCTTCTAGTACATTTCCAACCAGAGAAATGTGCTCTTGGTTAGTTGAGTTTATCTTCATTACCAATGTCTTGCTTTTATTTATATTGAGTCTGAGCTGTGCCGCAATGATGGCTACATCTTTTGTCTTTCGGGCATATGTTGCTGCTTGTTGGGCAGAAGTACAATGTCAACTGTAAAGTCTAGGTCTTTGACTTGTTCACGGGGTGTCCACTATATCCATTAATTTTTTTTCTGCGAATTCCTTCATTATCCAGTCAATGGCAATGATGAATTGGAAGGGGGACAAGAGAATCCCTGTCAGACCCCTGTTTCCACTCTGAAGGCATCTTTGAGTCTATCTTAGTGTACCACCCTGCATATCATTTTTCATAAAAACTTTGAATGATCCAGGTCAGTTTTCTGGTACCCAAGATAACGGAGAAGTTTCCACAAGGTTTTTTTGGTCCAGGCTATCAAAGGCCTTTTCGTAGTCTTTGAAATTTAGGTATACATGAACTTGTTTACAATGATGCTTTGTGCTATAATTCAGTAAGTGCATGATCTGTTTCGGCGGAAGCCAGCGTGTTGATCTCTTAGCTTTATGTCGACCTGGTCCTTCATTATATTCAAAATAATTATATTCAGTACCAGTCCTGGTACTGATAGCAGTAAAATGCCTCTGAATTTTGGACAGTTACTAAGATCCCCTTTCTTTGATATCATGATGAGGTATCCTTCTGTCCAATCCTTAGAGACTGGCACTCCTCTTCCGATTTCTTTCCAAATAGAGGTCGAAGCATGTTGACTCTATATCTGCTCTCATCATCTCTGTTGTGTTTTTATCCGGTTCCGATGCTTTCCCAAGTTTTAGGTGCTTGATAGCCTGGGCAGTTTCTTCCTTTTTGGGGGGCACCGTCTTCTATTTGTAAATCTTCATTTGATGGTTGTATATCTTGTGTGTCTGGGGGTCAAGGTCTGTGTAGTAACTCTTCAAAGTGTTCCAGCCATCTTTTTTGCTTGTTCTTTTCGTTCCGCTATTAATCTACCTTTTCTTGTCTTTCTTATTTTTAACTTTAACCGGTCTTTTTGGTTTGTTTTATCCTCCTGAGAGTTTTCTTGTTATTTCATAGAGCTCTTTTGCGTTCCTCTTTCCGACTGCTTCTTCTGCTGTTGATGCTAGACCATCTATGAAAGATCTTTTTCCCTTTAATACTGAGCTTTACCCTTCCATTGGCTTCTTTATATTTTTCATGTCCTTTTGTTTTCTCTGCCTTGGTGCAGCTGTTGTTAACTGCACACTTCATTTCTTTCCTCTTGTTAGATTTTTGCAACATGTTTGAATGAGAGCCGATCTTTGTGGTTTTGCTTCCCGGTCCTTAAACCTCGTTGGAACTTGATGTTAAGGACATGTTAATGTTTTGCCAGTGAAGTTCTGTCTGTTCATCATCGGTTTGGTCTTTGCAGCACTTGGAACTTATTTGTCTTTGGTCATACATGAGAGCATTGTGTTGTGTGTTCATTTACTTGACGTCTGACCATTGTGTTGTGTGTTCATATACTTGACGTCTGAACATTGTGTTTTGTGTTCATTTACTTGATGTCTGAACATTGTGTTTCGTGTTCATTTACTTGACGTCTGAGCATTGTGTTGTGTGTTCATTTACTTGACGTCTGAGCATTGTGTTGTGTGTTCATTTACTTGACGTCTGAACATTGTGTTTTGTGTTCATTTACTTGACGTCTGAGCATTGTGTTTTGTGTTCATTTACTTGATGTCTGAACATTGTGTTGTGTGTGTGTTGTGTGTTCATTTACGAGACGTCTGAACATTGTGTTGTGTGTTGATTACTTAACGTCTGAAAATTATATTGTGGGTTCATTTACTTGACGTCTGAACATTGTGTTGTGTGTTCATTTACTTGACGTCTGAACATTGTGTTGTGTGTTCATTTACTTGACGTCTGAACATTGTGTTGTGTGTTCATTTACTTGACGTCTTAACATTGTGTTGTGTGTGTGTTGTGTGTTCATTTACGAGACGTCTGAACATTGTGTTGTGTGTTGATTACTTAACGTCTGAAAATTATATTGTGGGTTCATTTACTTGACGTCTGAACATTGTGTTGTGTGTTCATTTACTTGACGTTTGAACATTGTGTTGTGTGTTCATTTACTTGACCTATGAACATTGTGATGTGTGTTCATTTACTTGACCTTTGAACATTGTGATGTGTGTCATTGTTGAATAATCATTCCTAGTTCAAGTTGGGTGTTCTTTTTTCCAAAATAACCACAGTTATTGCTAATGAAATCTGAAATTCGCAACACTTTTATCAATTTTAAAACAATACTATTAAATGAAATTAGAATAAATAACATCAAGGTCAGTTGTAATTCTAATACTGTAAAGTTTTTTTTTTTAAATGACCTAGCTTTGAAACAAGGCTTCACTTAAACTAAACATATTACCAATAAGTTATGCTGGCATCCGCATTTTCTTTTTCTTGTTCTATTCATCTTTAGTCGACTACAGCAGTATTTCTTACCCACCTGAGAAGTCCGAACAGATTCTAGAACATCAGCCAAAAGGGGTAACATCTAAACTCCAGCGACCCCCTCTACCTCCATTGCGTGAATCCCTGTATAGTCTATCTTATTATCCAGGATCTCAGACGGATGATTATGTTACTCCAACAGATACCCCATACAACGTCACCCAGGTGTATTGAGGGATAGGAAAAGAGTGACCAACTTTATGGCATAGCAGGCTATTTATACACATACATATTAATTTAATTATTATTGTATTAATTAAATTCTAAATAATATTCATTCTTGTTAAAGATTTTGTAAATAATTAAAATAGTAAAAAAATAAATTATAATCATAATATCAGTATATTTGCATAAATGCAGAGAGATGCTTTCATAGATGCACATAAAGAGAATTGCATATTAAGATAAAACATGAAAGAGAATGTTTAAGTAGAAAAGGTAATTTATTGAAATTTATGTATCAAGAAAGAAAGACATTAAAATTTTTGTGTAAAAGGGTGAGTGAGAGAGAGAGAAGGAGAGAGAGAGAGAGAGAGAGAGAGAGAAGGAGACAGAGAGAGAGAGAAGGAGAGAGAGAGGGGGATGTTGGGAGATATAGTTTATTAATCTAAATATATATATATTGTTTTGCATTTGAAATAAACAGTCAAATAAAAATAATGCTCTAGCACCCTTTGATTTCTATATATGCAGCAACGCAAGGTTGTGACAAGGGGGCAGTCGCCCCATCTACCAGCAACGCAAGGTTGTGACAAGGGGGCAGTCGCCCCATCTACCAGCAACGCAAGGTTGTGACAAGGGGGCAGTCGCCCCATCTACCAAAATCCGGGGGTGCACATTTCGTCTACACACTCGACGAAATTAAAATGTAACTTTAAAAGGAAAACAAGCAGTATTCATTCAGAACGTTATGAAACAATTGAATGAGTTCAACTTATCCAGTGGCGCGGTCGTCAAATAAGACGTACTGGGGTGCCTTACAGCACTTTACAAAGTCAATGAAAAGAAAACAAGTCGCATTGGATGTAACCATTACGGCACTGATTTCATGCAGTAACACGCCAGAGATGGTTAAAATGGAAAGTAAATGTATTCTGCTGTTTGGCACCATATCTCCATATGGTATTAATCAAATAATATCCTACAGATGTTTCTCTGTTTCCCTATATTTCATCTATTTTCTAATTGCTGTGTGTTGATGTATCTCTGGATATTCTGGTCCATTATTATTGTGGACTTCATTTTTCAAAGTGTCAATGTTTATATTCTCTCGCTTCCTGTGTTCCCACTTCGGGCGACACGAATGGATACTTCTTGAGTTGTCTACTGTGCTCTGTTCTTTGTTATATTTTAATTTCTGCTGTTGGCTGAGGAAGGCTTTATGCCGAAAGTCTTTGTCTTTTGTCCTATTATCTTATTTCAAGCTTCCACATACCTCGTTTTGCTAGATCATTCATTTACTAAGCTTGAAAGCAGTCCTTTAATTTATATTTTTTTCTGATACCTTCAGTTTTACATTATGGTTCATAGTAGTTAACCTCATAACCACCTAGGCACAGCTTTACATTATGATTCATAGTAGTTAACCACCTGAAAAGTACTGAGACGCTGTCCTGGTGTGTCAAGGCACAACACTACTGAATCATGATCTAGTAAATACACATCAACTAAACGGTGTTTCTACTGATAAAAACCATAACGGGTAAACTAGCAATGCTGGTAATCTTGTATAAAATGATCTCACTTTTAGTGCTAGTAAGATTATTTTTAGACACAATAATCTCACTGCTACTGCTAATAATCTTATTTCAAGGTTAGTCATCTAACTACTCGTGTTATGTATATTATTTCAAAGCATAATCATCTAACGCTAGTGCTAGCACCTTATTTCAAGCACAATAATCTCACTGCTAGTGCTAGTAATCATGATTCAAGAGAAGATAACTCACCACCACCCTAGCACACTTAGCATTGCCATTTCTGGTAAAGCGTCCTTCAGGACTAAGGCAGCTGAACTTATCGGAAGCCCTGGGAAGGCCAGCGAGCTTTCTGCATTTTATTAATTTGATAACCTACTTAAGTGGTTCTTTAAACCTAATGAGGTAGCTGAAAAGAAGTGGTTCTCAAACCTGCATTGGACGATTTTTAAGGCCGGAGAAGGAAAACACATTTGATAGTAGTATATAATGTAGGTCTACATTATATACTACTTTGATTGAGTTGAGCATGTAGGCAGGGAAAAGACCAAGGTCCCTACCACTTCGCCAAAAGAAGGAGTTGAGGAGATGATGTCCTTCCTCGCCGAAGAAAAACAAATTGAAGCATATCCATACTCATCATTGGTAGAACAAGTCTGGACACTAGTAGAACAAGTCTGGACACTGATAGAAAAGGAAGGGTGAAACACAAGTTGATCCGGTAGGCAATAAAGAGAAATTAGGATGACGAAGAGTCGGGGGGGGGGTGGGAATTAAAAAAAGACAGTCAAATGGTTTCAAAAGAGAGCCTGCGAATATGTAACATTGTGTACAGGCTTTCTTTTAGCTATATCTCCGTGGGGGCCCTCCCCCCCCCCCCCCCAAAGCCAAAAGCCCCCCCCGGGCCAAAAATATGTATAAAAATAAAACAAAACCAAATATATTTTATTTTAAAAAAATGAGTCGGGGGGGGGGTGGGAATTAAAAAAAGACAGTCAAATGGTTTCAAAAGAGAGCCTGCGAATATGTAACATTGTGTACAGGCTTTCTTTTAGCTATATCTCCGTGGGGGCCCTCCCCCCCCCCACGAGAAAGTCAAGAGCCCACCCCGGAGCAAAAATATGTATAAAAATAAAACAAAGTCAAGTATATTTTATTTTAAAAAAATGCTAAATTGTAATTTTTAAAACAATTTTAAAAAAGAATATAAGATGTTGTCATTAAAAGATTACAGTTAGTCGAATATATGAAATATCGCTACGCTCGATATATTTGATGATCCGTATAATTAAGGCTAATCTTCTTTGAAGCTTACGTTATTCGATAATAAATATCGCAATGTTTCGAAAGTGTGCCGATTATGAGCAAAAGTATTACTTTCCTTTCGCATTTTTATCTGTATTTTTTTTTTCAATTATTTTTTGCAAACTCACAAGTTTAAAGATTTTAATGACACTGTATTAAACTACATTTGCATCAATTTTAAAGGCTATAATTTTAATAGAGTTCTCACTAAGTATCAAACGTGACCAATGTTGTTATGTTTTCAAATTATTTTTATAAAATATTGACTTTCAAACTAGGGAAAATTGTTAATTACAAAATGAAGGATCGCATCATGCTTTCAAAAATATAGTTATTGATAGCATCAGTGTTTCTTTTTAGCTATCTCTCCTGGAGGGCACTGCCCACCCCCCCCCCCAAGCCGGAGCACATTTTGTACAACAATATAACACAAATATTAATGAAGGATCGCATCATGCTTTCAAAAATATAGTTATTGATAGCATCAGTGTTTCTTTTTAGCTATCTCTCCTGGAGGGCACTGCCCACCACCCCCCCCCAAGCCGGAGCACATTTTGTACAACAATATAACACAAATATTTTTAAAAAATTAAAAATGACATTTGCATAATAACTCGTGCCTTTAACCGATTACAATTTGTGGACTCTATGAATTATCTCTAGGCTCGATATATTTAAGGATCCGTATATAAGGCTAATCACGTTATAGTATTCGGTTATAAATATCGCACTGACCGCCCCAATCTCACTTCCTGTTGTACGCATATATCGCTATTTTTATTTAATTATTATTTGCAACAAAGTTTTAAGACTTAAATGAAACGGTATTAAAATACATTTACATACCTATAAAGGTCTATATTTTTAAATATAGTTAGTCAAGTAGTAAACATATCTTCTTCTTCTCTTCTATATCTCAAGGGCCCACGATCAATTTATTGATCATTTTGGCTCCTATGCATGTAGATGGGATTTGCCATGTTTCTGTTACTGGTGGTGATGAGGAAATTATGCACTAGGGGTTTGAAGGCTTGAGGCAATAGACACAATTGTGTCTAGTGTTGTCGCCTCAACTGTTCCTTTTGAAAGATGGTTCCAGTCCCTGATTGTCTTGGGCAGGAATGAGCAGCTCCTATACTGGCTTCTTGCTGGTATTTTCTTGCTGGTATGCAATCTATTTTCAAATTATAGTTCATCGTAAAAGCTTGACTAAAAATTAGGCATCAGAAAGGAAGCAGCTAAGGCTTTTGCAGGCATCATTATTTCATTCTAATTAGAAGAAAGAGATTGTGGAAAGAATAACACGAATGGGTTTTGAAAGCAGGTTATAGAGAAATTAGAAATACTGCAGGTCCAGATGAGGGTTAGAGTTAATAGACGAGTTGTTTAACAAGATATTGCGTTAAGAGAGATTTGTAGTACTATATTGTATTAAGTTGGATGCATAGTAAGATAGTGTATAAAGTAGGATGTATAGTAAGATATTGTATAAAGTTGGATGTATAATTGGATATTGTGTGATGGGTAAAATACGTTTACCTGTGCTTTTGAAAAACTGATCGGAATTGTTTAGTGTGTTAGCCACTCTGTTGTAGAACAAGGATTCTTATATCTACGATCTGTGAAGCTGGTTGTGTGAAACTGTTTGTGTGCGAATATAACTTTCACCATTTATTATTATAACACAGACTTTCTAATTGTTTCATGAGTGAAAAAATTCTTAAGATGGCAACCATAATGAAATTGCATAAAGCTAAAGTTGACAACCATAATGAAATTGAATAAAGCTTAAGTTGACAACCATAATGAAATTGCATAAAGCTTAAGTTGACAACCATAATGAAAGTGCATAAAGCTGAAGATGACAACCGTAATGAAAGTTAATAAAGCTGAAGTTGAAAACCGTAATAAAAGTTCATAAAGCTGAAACATGAACAGTTTTGTATGTATCTTTGGTTCCTTGGCTTCAGTGGAGCCAAGTCGTTTCTCCACGTCAAATCTCATCACTTCCTCGTCTGCGTCGTCAAACTAGAAAGAAAGGGCGTAGAAAGAGCACTTCAAAGGGCATTAAAGGGCATTGAGTCAGTCTGTCCACTAATTCAATGTGTCTACTGCATCAGCCTGTACTAAATCAATGTCTCCACAACATCAGTCTGTCCATTTGATCAATGAGTCATCTACATCAGAATGTCCGCTACACCAGCTTGTCCACTGCATCAGTCTGTCAACTAAATCAATGTATGTCCACTGTATCAGTCTGTCAACAAAATCAATGTATGTCCACTGCATCAGTCTGTCAACTAAATCAATTTATGTTCACTGCATCAGTCTGTCAACTAAATCAATTTATGTTCACTGCATCAGTCTGTCAACTAAATCAATGTGTCAACTACACCAGTCTGTCCACTGCATCAGTCTGTCAGTTGTTGACAAGGGTGGAGGGTTGTGAATAAACAGGGATGACGTCAACATATATATATATATATATAAACACACGCATACTTACAGAAACAGACACACACACATACGCAGGCATATATATATATATATATATTTATATATATAAATATATATATATATATATATTGTAAGGAAACCTTGCTTGCTCTCTGCTAACCTTCATCTATATCTGGCATTCACTAAGGAAACAACTCAGGCGATAACATCTGATGATTATAATCTTGTTCTTTATTAGGCTGACACTTCGCTTATACTTTCTCTTATCTCACAACTCTGACTCCCTCTTCTTACACCGTCCGAGTTCTCCCTGCTATCTGCTTCTCTGTCCGGCCGCGCTTCTGCTCACATCTAACCGTCCCCTCTTATAGGTCCACCAGCCAACCGGGGCGTCTCTAGAGATTACTCCCCCTACCTTCTTAAGTCTTGATTTATCCGCTACGCGCCCCCGCTGCATTCCTCGCCTTAATTTATTTGGTCAGTCTTCGACTGTGAGTTTACCCCGCTCCGTTGACATCCATTGTATCCCACGTCTTGATTTATCTGCTACGCGCCCCCGCTGCGTTCCTCGCCTTTGGCTGAGACTGAACTCTCTACAATATATAAAACATATCTATAATAAAGTTGCATTTATAATGGTAAAAATGACGTGAATTGACTTTAGTGCTGGTACAACGTATAAACAACGTGTAAAAGAAGGTGATAAATTAAACCAATATAGAACACCCATGATTTTGACAGTCCACACGGCTTACAAGTAGAGATCCCATAGATTTATCACTAAAAGGCTGGAATTTCTTAGCATTTATATTTTGTAGGTCTTGGAGAAAATTCATCCGCCGAAGGAATGTGTCCGATTTGTCCATTGAAAGAAACCATCCTGTGGATTTGAACAAGTTGTATTTGTATATATGTTATACTAGTAATTAATTACCCGTCAAATTGTCGGAGCCAGAATCATTTTCAGCACAAGGAAATACAACAGAAAAATTTGAATTAATCTTAAAAGAATTTATAATTTCTCTTTGATCGAATTTGCAATGAGCTTCACGGAAAGGTCAAAGGTGATTTCCACTTGGCTTTACTGCCTTCCTTCATCAAAACTTTAGCTTGATTATTCCCCTTCTTGCTTTACATGCACTTTTAAATTACTTGCTAAGATGATTATCAATAATAATAATACACTTAATAGAATTTGTTTTTTGAAGCGAATCTATGCCTTAAAATGAAGTACTCTCATTTTTTTTGAAAATGAGATAATATTGATTTTTTAAAATGATTTTCTCAAAATTAGCTTAAGCTGTCCCGCCATATGCCAGCGAGCTTCGAATTTTTTCTGCAATAGGATAAAACCAGAATTTACCGTCATAACACTGTATGGGATAGTTACACAAAAATCCTCCATCCACATAGGTGTCAAATTGGCCATGGTTGTCATAGATCCATGCAGTGAAAACTCCTGAGATTAAAGTGTTTTGTGGTGTTCATTTTTTAAAGACAACAATAGTTTTGTTCATATGAAAATAAACATCAGACCATTAGAGGTCTGGCTAGACGTAATCAAGCTATTGGAGGTAAGGCTAGACGTCATTAGATCAGTAGCGATCAGGCTAGACCTCAGGAGATCAGTAGAGGTCAGGATAGACATCAACAGACCAATAGAGAATTGGATAGACTTCATCAGACCAGTAGAGGATTGGATAGACTTCATCAGACCAGTAGAGGATTGGATAGACTTCATCAGACGAGTAGATGTCAGGATAGACGTTCGGTATTAATTTATAAATTATTACATGATTTGAAACTAAAACGATGAAAAAGATCATTTACAAATTTATATGAGCTATATTCTCAACTTTCCCTCTAAATATACGCCTGAAATTTAGGCAGGCTTCTTCCTTACAGCTTACTTACAAAAGTTAAGCAGGTTTCATTTCAAAACTATATTCCGTTTGGGGCCGGGAGCCCGAAATGTCATTTTTCCTATATGAGCTATATAAATAAAATGATCAACAAATACTTCTACATGAATAGATGGATCTCGACCAATCGTATATATACATACATTTGATTATCCATATTCAAATACCGAAGGTTACTTAACACAAAATATCCCTCCCTATGGAGCGAGGGGCCCCTTTTCATTTTTCCTAATACGAGCTTTATTAATATCAATAGGCTTAGTACTCCTACATGAAAAGATTGATCTTCATCAAACTAAGTAAACATGATCTTGAATATCCCTATGCAAAGACCGAAGGGTACTGAACTTATAATATGCATAACTCTGGGGCAGGGGGGCCCCATTTCATTTTTTCTTATATAAGCTATATTATCCAACTTCCCCTGTAGATAGAATTCTAAAAATTGGCATGCTTATTCCTTACAGCTTACTTACAAAATTTAAGCAGGTTTCATTTCAAAACTGTACCCGGAACGGTCACATCCGGGGTCCCGAATTCGTTTTTTTTTCCTAATCTATACTAATAAAAGGCAAAACCCTCACTCACTCACTGACTCATCACTAATACTAAAAATTCCCCTGTAGATAGAAATCTAAAAATTGGCTGGCTTATTCCTTACAGCTTACTTACAAAATTTAAGTTTTATTTCAAAACTCTACCCGGAACGGTCACATCCGGGGTCCCGAATTCGTTTTTTTTTCCTAATCTATACTAATAAAAGGCAAAACCCTCACTCACTCACTGACTCATCACTAATACTAAAAATTCCCCTGTAGATAGAAATCTAAAAATTGGCTGGCTTATTCCTTACAGCTTACTTACAAAATTTAAGTTTCATTTCAAAAATCTACCCGGAACGGTCACATTCGGGGGCACCGAAATCGTTTTTTTCCTTATATGAGCTATATAAATAAAATAAACAACAAAATATTGTGATTGCGTGTTGTTTAGAGATTATATGTGTTTTTTATCTAGAATGCTTAGTATCTTGTGACGTATTGTGTGAAAAGGGACATGTCGTTTTATTATTGTGTAGTGTTTTATTGGAGTAATGGCAGCGGTTGTATGCTTGCAACGCTTGACAGAAGCCGAATGTCACCTGCTCACCAGTACACAAGATACTAACGTAGTTGAAAGATACATTGAAATTCAAATGCTTCATCACAACAGCTCTCCAAGCTATGACAAACCAGACAAAAAGGAGGCGTGTGAGACGCCATGGTAGGTTTTCTGAAGCGCCCAGACTGAAACAACTTCGCGACGCTGCCGCCAAATAGTGCCAGGCAAATCCCCAAATTAACAGGGACGCTGTTTGTAGATACGATACTAATCACGAAAAGCGACTCATGCGAAAGCGACAGGTTTCGCTAAAAAAAAACCCAATGATTGTGGATTTTCCAACGACGCAAACACGGATTATGAATCTGACGAAACAGTACGCATTGGATTCATAAGTGTTGTCTGTGACTATTGCCAAGGTCGCAGGTGGAAAGTCGAGTCTCCTGGTTTGTGCTGTAACGCTGTTTAAGTTAGTCTCACTCCTTTACACAAGCTCCCTCGGCGTCTTGATGCCCTCTTACATGGCGATAATCCTCAAAGTGAGTATTTCTTGAAAATTATTCGCAAATACAACAGCGCTTTTAAAATGACGTCATTTGGTGGTAATCAAATCGTTGAGGGAAATTTTATGCCTTCATGTAAAGTCCAGGGAGTGTGTAACACTTGATTGGTAGTCTTTTACCTTTGACGACTGATGAACAAAAATTTTTAAAAATTTATTTCGATGGGGATGATGAAAAGGAAGCACAAATGCGGTGCACTAATGTTTCTGGGCTTAACCAGACCCTGGTCGCCAGTTGCAGAAAATGCTGCATCATTGTAGCTCTTACATCAAAGAATTCCAATCCTCAATCGACAGTATTTCAGATCAAGACAAAGACTTCCAATCCTCTATTGACAGTATTTCAGATCAAGACAAAGACTTCCAATCCTCTATTGACAGTATTTCAGATCAAGACAAAGACTTCCAATCCTCTATTGACAGTATTTCAGATCAAGACAAAGACTTCCAATCCTCTATTGTTGAAGACTGAGGAACACACATTTCTACTAATTTATTTCATTGGGGACGATGAAAAAGAAGCGCACATGCGGTGCACTAATGTTTCTCAGCTTAACCAGATCCTGGTGCGCTAGTTGCAGAAAATACTTCATGATTGTAACTCTATATCAAAGACTTCCAATCCTCTAATGACAGTATTTCAGATCAAGACAAAGACTTCCAATCCTCTATTGACAGTATTTCAGATCAAGACAAAGACTTCCAATCCTCAATTGACAGTATTTCAGATCAAGACAAAGACTTCCAATACTCTATTGACAGTATTTCAGATCAAGACAAAGACTTCCAATCCTCTATTGACAGTATTTCAGATCAAGACAAAGACTTCCAATCCTCTATTGACAGTATTTCAGATCAAGACAAAGACTTCCAGGTTGTCTTTCACGCCGACACAAAACCATCCCATGCTCACAAAGGCAGATATATAATAAACCTGCAGCACGTGAAGATGGTGATGTTATCGTGGGCCAAACGTTCTTTAATAGGCATATTGTCTTGAAAAGCAGAGACAATAAACTTCATCGCATTAAGGAAACACACAGATCCTATGATGCACTTCACTATCCCGGCATGTTCTGCAATGGTGAGGACGGCTATTCTGTGCCTATACCGCTAGTTGACCCTGATAGTAAGTTACCTATGAAGAAAACCGTGTCTGCAGCGAACTTCTATTCATATCGGCTTATGATCTGACATATCATGTAAATACTATATTTTTCTTCTGAAGTTGATTAAATCAGTTTTTACTTGATATTTACGCGGAAATTGAATCCGAAATATTAAATTATATACGACAAAAGCAAAAGAAACTACGAGCTGAGAATTACGTCCACCTGAAAGATGCTATTGAGAAAAACGACACTGATTTAGCTGAATTTGGCCAGGCTGTGATATTACCATCCTCTTTCACTAGAAGACCTCGCTATATGCACGAGCATACACAAAACGCGATGACCTATGTACGTAATTGCGTCCGCCCTGACTTATTCATCACATTTATTTGCAATCCTAAATGGACTGACATCGCTGAAGTGCTCTTTCCGCATCAGAAACCTCACGATCACCACGACCTCATCAGTCGTGTATTTCATCTGAAAATTCGCAAAATGATAGTCTTGCTCACCAAGAGTAACATTTTCGGCTGTACAACTTGCTACATGTACACAATAGATTGGCAAAAGTGAGGTCTTCCCAATGGACACATCTTCCTGGGGCAACAGCATGCGATTAACCCAGGTGCCATCAATCAAGTAATCCGTTCGGAAATTCCTGATCCACAGACTGACCCTACCCACCATGAAATAGTAAAATCAATGATGATTCACGGTCCATGCGGATCTCATAATATCAACTCAACCTGCATGATCAACGGAATATGCAGTGAAAAAGTACCCGCGTCCCTATATATAGGAAACTCAGACCGGTGAAGATGGTTACCCTCAGTACTGCCGGCGCGTGCCATCTGAAGGAGGTCATGTAATAACCATAAATGGTATACATATCGACAACAGATGGGTGGTCCCTTATAGCCCTGTGCTGTCCCGCTTCTTCAATGCTCACATCAAATTAGAATTTTGCAATTCAGTAAAATCTGCAAAAGAACCTAATCAAAGCAACTATTTTTACTGGCAGTGGCTCACGGGAGACAGTTTTTATTCCTCGCATCCCTGTTACACCCTCCGATCTCCCATTTCAATTCAAGCGCCTCCAATTTCCAGTAAGACTCTGCTTTGCAATGACAATTAATAAGTCTCAAGAAGAGACCCTACAAAACGTTGGCCTTGATTTGAGGCAGGATTGCTTTTCGCATGGCCAACTATATGTTGCATGCTCAAGAGTGAGCTCAGCGCACAAATTTGTCATACTACAACAGGAGGGCCGAACTGACAACGTGGTATACAAAGAGATCCTTAACATATAACTATTAGTGAATTTTCGCTCAATTTATTGTTAATTTCTGAATTTTTTTTCTTTAAAAAATGCCCCCCCCCCTACCCAGCCTACCCCCCCCCACCGCTGCCAAGCGCGGGTACTTTGCTGCCAATAATATAATATAGCAATATTAGAATAATAATATCAATCACGATCGAATACTTGCTACAATTTTATATAAAAATGACAAGTGCAATAACATAATATCAAAATCATGGTTGCGTATTTGCTAGTATTATAGGTGCGGTCGCAGTTAATGATCACGGTATGAAGTCTCAAGTGTAGTTATCTTTAGCGTTCACAGTCAAATGAGTATATCATAAAAGACAGATTCTAATTTGCTCTAGCTTATTTATTTGTTTGAGTTGGGTGATCATTTGATTGGGGGGTTTACATGTTGTTTGTTCTCACACCCAATTAAAATCACGGGTAATGTTGCGGGTTTGACCTTCTCCCCTCAAAGTTTATCGGTGTGAGGGGGGAGAATGCAAAATCACGCTTTAGCTTGAGCTGTCTAGCGTAGGAATGCGATAACAAGAAGGAAAATAACTCTGGTTTACTACTGAAAGGGCAAAGCTGAGGGAAGCAGGGGTATTATTTGACAAGGACGAGTTGACGTTTGAAAAATGTCCTAATGTCCAGCGTCAAATCATCACAGATCCGCCCCAGGCGAACCTAACTTAATGGGATCCGCCCTTGACGACTCTTACTTACTGGGGACCGCCCTGGCGACTATGATTAACTGGGTTCCGCCCTTGGTGACTCTAACTTACTGGGATCCGCTCTTGGTGAATCTAACTAACTGAGATTTTGATTTTATTTGATTTTATACTTATATTGCGCTGGTAACAATGCCATTGTAGCATGCTCACTGCGCTCTGTTCCTCCGAAATCTATTTAAACAAAAAAGGTTTTAATTGTTTCTTCAATTATTTTTATCATTTACAATTCCCCTCAAAGATTGAGGAAAACTTTTCCATAATTTTGGCACTATCGCTTCAAAGGAGCGCACTCCGTACGACTTTTTTCTGTGTTTATCCACACTGTGAACACTCAGCAAGTAATGTGATAAAGACCGCAGGCTCTTCACGGATGCATGTTTATAAATCAGTTCCTTGAGATATCTCTGCAGCTGTACGCCAGGGACAGAATTTTGTTATTGATGCGCTCACTCACAGGAACCCAATGGAGATCTCGTAGAACTTGGGTGATGTGGTCAGATCTTTTTATTCGCGATACAATGCGTGCTGCAATATTTTGTATCTTTTGGAGTCTCCGAATTTGGTTCTGAGGTAAACCCCACAAACAACTATTACAGTAATCTAATCTTGACTGGATTAGAGTTACCGCTACAGCACTGGTGGCTCTCCTATTGAGTTGAGGACGCAGCTGACCCAGGGCAGGCAGATGACAGAAGCATGTCTTGACAACAGAACTGATATGGGGAATCATAATAAGTTTACTGTCAAAACAAAAGTCAAGGTCTCTGACAGTCGAACACAACAGGATCTCTGATTCACCAACTTTTATTGATGCAATGGTAACTTTCTGAAGATTGGCGTCTGAACCACAAATAATTGCCTCAGTCTTATCATCATTTAATTTTAGTCTGTTTGATGACATGCAATCTTTCACAGCAAGAAAGCAGTCCTCGACAGCCTGAACAGCAGTAGCACACTCCAAGGGATCAGGGCGGAAAAACTTACATGACTTTCAATAATTTGGCCGAGCTGGATGGTGTACATAGAGAACAGAATAGGTCCTAAAACTGAGCCCTTTGACACACAACGGGTAACGGAAGTGTCCATGGAAGATGCTTGCCTTACCACAATACGCTGATTCCTGGCAGTCAGATAAGAAGAAAACCAGCGAAGTGCAGTTCCAGTAATGCCTGCAACATTCAGAAGTCTTGACAGAAGAAGCTCATGATCGATCACATCGAGCACTGAGATCCAACAGAAGAAAATTGTCAGATCGCCACGGTCAGCACTACAAAGAACATCATTCATAACATAGAGTAGTGCTGTCTCACAGCTTTGCCCAGGTCGATAAGCAGATTGAACCTTATCAAGTAAGTCATAAGTGTTTAGATGCTGCACAAGCTGGTGTGACACAACTCTCTCAAGAATCTTAGATACAAAGGGCAGGATGGAGACCGGGCGAAAATTCTTGCACTCATTTGGGTCCAGACCACTTTTTTTAAGCAGAGGCTTAACGAACGCTGTCTTGAAGAGACGTTGAACTGTAGCAGACTGAAGGATAATAGTCACGATGTTTACAAGTACAGGAAGCAAGACTTCCAGACAGTCCAAAACAATCTTGGTTTGGCGACTCAACCTACTCGGATACATACTTGGGGACTCTAACTTACTCGGATCCGCCATTGGTGACCATAACTTTCTGTGATCCGCCCTTGGCACCTTTAAAATACTTGGATCAGCCCTTTGTGGCAACTACTTATTGCTATCCGCCCTTGGCGACTCTAACTTACTTGGATCCGCTATTGGCGAATTTAAGTATCTGGTATGCGCCCTTGGTGACACTAACTTATTCTAATCCATCATTCACGAGTTTAGCTTCCTGTGATCCGCCTTTGGCGATTCTATCATTGTGGGATCCGCCCTAAGTGACGGTAACTTACTCGGATCCGTCCTTAGGGACTCAAACTTATTGGAATCCACCTTACTGGAATTCCGCCCTAGGTTAATGTATCTTACTGCGATCCGCCCTAGTCGACTCTGACATACTGACATCTGCCATTTGGTGACTTTAACTTACTAAGATGCGTCCTTGAAGACTCTTACTTACTTGGATCGCCTCTTGGTGACTTTCACTTCCTGGGATCCGCTTTGTCAACTATAACTTATTCAGATCCGCCCTTAATGACTTTAACTTCCTGCAATCCGCCCTTGGCTAATCTAAATTAATTGGATCCGCCCTTCTCGACTCTAACTTACTGTGATCAGCACTTGGCGACGCCATCATACTTAGATCCACCCTTGGCGACTATATCTTGGTGCGATCCGCCTTTGGTGAATTTAGCTTACTAAGAGGCGCCCCTGGTGACTTCAACTTCATGGGATCCACCAATGCAACTATAAGGTGATCAGATTTGTCTTGGAGACTTAAACTTCCTGTGATCCGCCCTTGGTGAATCTAGCTTGATGGAATCCGTCCTTGGCTACACTTACTTACTGGGATCCGCCCCTGACGACTATAGTTTACTGGGATCCGCCCATGGCGACTATAGTTTACTGGGATCCGCCCCTGGCGACTTTAGTTTACTGGGATCCGCCCCTAGCGACTATAGTTTACTGGGATTTGCCTCTAATGACTCTAACTTACAGGGATCAACCCTTAAAAACTCTTACTTATTCGGATCCGCCTTTTGCGACTTTACCTTACTTAGATGCGCCCATGGCGACTCTAACTGAATAGGATCCGCCTTTGGTGTTTCTTACTCACTAAGAACCGCCCTTGGCGACACTAACTTCCTTGTATTCGCTCCTGGCAACGATAACTTACTAGGATCCGCCCTTGGCCACTCTAACTTACTGGGCGACTTAACTTAATTTGATCCGCCCTAGGTAAATCAAATTTATTGGAGTCCGCTCTTAACGACTACAGAATACTTGGATCCGCCCGTGGCTATTCTTTCTTAATTTAATCCGCCTTTGGTGACCTTACCTTACTCAGATCCACACTTGGCTACTCTAACTTACTGGCATCCGCCCTTGGTGACTCCAGTTTACTAGGATCCGCCTAAGCGACATTAATTTATCGGGTTCCGCCCTAGGTGACTCTATCTTACTGGAATCCGCCTTAGCGAATTAACATTACTAAGTTCTACAGAGGTTGCAGACTAGAGAAACATTTTTTTTTTTAAATAATAAACCACTTTTTAAGGTGACAATAATATATAGGTCATGTTTAAAGTAAAACTCTCTTCATGTCAATCAGTTTCAGATGTTGACCTTTATAAAACAATTTTCAGATAACCGGTATATTATTTGTTGTAGAGAGCCTGTGTTTTCACAGTGCCTAATTCATTGCGTTTTGGTTAGATGAGTCCACCACATGCAATCATTTCTTTATTCCCACTCAATTTCATTTCAATGAGAATGAACTTCTCAGCACCTGACTCTGCATTATTAACTCTCAAATTTGAATATGTATGCCTAATTTTTCCGCCTCTCATTCTTTATTCTAAACCGTATTTTTTTTTTCAAAACATTCTAAATTCTAAGTTCTTGACTCTTCGGTCTAATCTCCTAAGTTCCTGACTCTCTCGTCTAGCCTCCTGAGTTGATGACTCTTTGATCTCATCTCCTACTTCCTAACTCTTCCGTCTAAACTCTAAGCTCTGAGTTTAATACCACCATATCAATTTCACATCACATGAGCACAGTGCGTGAGTGGGTCTCTGCCTTTCTCACAACATTGGAACAATGAAGTAGGTTCTTGACGTATCAAGTACAAACTAGTCTGAGCTAAACCATTGACCTTCTGTAACATGGCCTAACTACCAGTACAAACTCGGTTTTTTTTAATCGCTTACCCTCCATGTTACTTTACGCATTGGACGCAAATTCACCTCGATGTTTATGTGTTTGCTCTCTATGGGACACATCACTCAAAATGATGGTCGGTGTTTGCAACATGGAATTAGCTTCCCACCTACCGTCTCTTCACGACCAACTTATTCTAAAGCACCGCGTTTTAACTGTAAAGCGCGGTATATTACCATCCCATTTAATGACCCATTTATTTCATCTAATTTAATTGCACCATGTATACGATCTGTGTAGAGAGATTCTCAAACCTTCTACAGGAAAGATGTGCTTAAGAACACAAACAAAACTGAATCTGACAATGTGGGTGCGATTAAATGATTTTAGAATTTCTTAAAAGATCAAAATGACATTTTTACAGCTTACTTTTAATACCTGACTGGGTTCACCACCTTGTACATCAAACCTGCGGCCATACGATCAGATCAATCATCTCACGGCAATATATAGGTCACCTGTTTGTCCTACAGCCAATAGAGCGACTGAGCTCTTCCCCTGAAAGAGAACTCCCTGAAACGTTCGTCTCAGAAACGACATTACTTTGGTGAGTACAATTGATTCCAATGAATGTATTTAACATGCTCTTGTTTTAACAAGTCTGCTGAGAGTCGATAACGTTAGTGTTCGAGGCTAGCAGGCTACATGATTAATTACGAATGCATACATTCTGAAATATGATCTTATTCTTAGGTGCATATGATATTTAATTTGTTTTCAAAATGTAAATGATTTCTTAATAGTTTACAGTAATTTAAATGATTATTTATTAGTTTACGCGAATTGAAATGGCCATTATTTATTTTACATGAATTTATATTATTTTAGTATATATAGGGGGCATTTAACTTTCCTGGTTAGAATTGGCAGATTACTGCCTTGAAGCCTAAGTCCCCATACCCTGTTCTACACTCAGAATTCATGGAGATAATTAACAACCATGGTCTGGAACAGCTGGTTAAAGAACCCACGAGAGTGGGAAAACAATCTTGACCTATTCCTCACCAATTATCCACATCGTGTCCCAAAAGATGAGGTCATCCCTGGGATTTCGGACCAATGCATTCCTTATTGTGAATTTCAGGTCAACAAACTAAAAAAGAAACAAATCATTCGAGAAATCCCAATTTATGCCAAGGCAGACTGGGATGGCCTAAGGATTGCAACCACAGAGCTAAGCTCAAACAGGCAGGGGATTTAAGGTATAGCGACAACAGAAGAGCTGTGGGTGAAGTTTAAGACTACAATCACTGATGCAGTGAAGAAATTCATACCACATAAAATCACCAAACCTAGGATAAATCAGCCATGGGTCACGGCTGAAATCCGTAGGCTCATCCACGGGAGAGACCGCCAATACAAACGAATGAAGAAAAATGGCTCGATTGAACTGAGAGAGTAGGTACTGAGGCTCCGACGAACAATTCAACGCTTATTGCGCAGATCATTTTGGAACTACATGAATGGCATCTTCTCAGAGGAAGACACCCCGACCAAAGATGTCAAGAACAAGCGCTTCTGGAGCTATCTGAAGCACCAAAAGTCCTCAAACGCTGGAGTTTCCCCCCTGAGGTGGGATGGCCATTGACATCTGACCCAAAAGCACAGGCGGAGATACTCAATCAGCAGTTCCGGTCTGTCTTAGGTGACGGTACAGAGTACTCTGAGACTGAGTTCCTTCTGAAGACCAAAATGATGAACAGTGCCTACCCTGTCATGGGAGATATCCAGATATCATAACAAGATGTGTTTGCCCTCCTAAATACCATTAACCCTTACAAAGCATGTGGTCCTGACAACATCAAACCACGAGTACTCAAAGAATTAGCCAAAGAAATTGCTCCTGCCCTGAAAATCCTCTTCTAATCGTCACTATGCACAGGAAATGTTCCAGCAGACTGGAGAACAGCGCATGTCACTCAAATTTAAAAGAAAGGGGAGCATTCTGACCCTGCCAACTATCGTCCGATCGCCCTCGCCAGCGTGGTCTGCAAACTGTTAGAGCACATAATCGTCAGCAAAGTCATGAAGCATCTTGAAAGCCAAAATATACTCAATGACTTTCAACATTGGTTCCGAGTCAATAGATCATGTGAGATCCAGCTTATCGATTTTGTAGAAGACCTGATGACCAATCTGGAGAAACACAAGCAGACTGACGTGTTAGTAATGGACTTCGCAAAGGCATTTGACCGTGAGAATCATAGTTTGCTTCTACACAAAATCCAGAGATATGGGATCAAAGGCACCACTAAAACATGGATCTCTAGCTTCCTCAGCCACCGATGCCAAGCAGTAGTTGTGGACGGTACAAGCTCCTCCTTTGTCGATGTGAAGTCAAGGGTCCCCCAGGGATCAGTCCTGGGCCCCTGTTTGTTCCTAGCATACATTAATGACTAACCCGAGAAATTGACATCACAGGCAAGACTGTTCGCAGATGACACAGCAATGTATAGGACGATCGCCAACAGATCTGACCAGGACCAGCTACAACATGATCTCAATCTGTTAGCTGAGTGGGAGATGAGCTGAGACATGGAATTTCACCCTGCCAAGTGCCAGACACTATCAGTCTCTAGAAGTTGTACTCCTCTACACTACCCATACGAACTGCATGGCCATATACTTGAGCAAGTTTTCTCCGTAAAGTACCTTGGTGTTACCATTCAAAGAGAGGTCAGCTGGGACAATGTATGTCACCAAGCAAACAAGACCCTAGGGTTTTTAAGGCAAAATCTAAAGATTGGCAACTCCTGTGTAAAAGAAAGAGCATATAAAGCCTTTATCCGTCCGATTTTAGATTATGCATCTTCAGTCTGGGACCCATTTACCCAGAAGAGCATTGACAGGTTGGAGGCGGTCCAGCGACGAGCAGCACGCTTTGTCCTAAACCGCTACAGGAATACCTCTAGTGTTGGCAGCATTGGAGGAACGACGACGACAATCCAGGCTCTCCATGATGTACAAAATAAATAATGTTCACTGTTCCAGTATTAAACAGAAACTCGTCCCTCTCACCTATAGACAGCGACGAGGCCCTGGCAGGCAATTCAGGCTCATACCAGCAAAAAGCCAGTATAGAAGCTGCTCATTCCTGCCCAAGACAATCAGGGACTGGAACAATTTTCAAAAGGAACGTTGAGGAGACAACACTAGACACATTTGTGTCTATTGCCTCCAGCTTTCAAACCCCAAGTGCATGATTCCCACACAAAATGGAACTGGAAATCTGTGAAATTTCCTCATCAACACCCAGGAACAGAAACATTGCAAATTTCATCTACATGCTTAGGAGCCAAAATGATCAATAAATTTATCGTGGGCCCTTAAGATATAGAAGAAGAATATAAGTAGATACATTAATTTTCGATGTGTACTCCTCCGTCCGTTGACAGAGTAACTTTCTAGAGAGGCGAAATTTCGTAAAATAGGAAACATAGTCATATTACATAGAGTCGTCGTTTGAAAACTATGTAGGAATTGACATGACATTTTATTTTCAAACTCAGTCCTCTTTCACATTAATTTAATGTTAGAATGTGTGGTGAAATGATTTTTATATTAGAGGTGTAAGAACAACTCTCTGATGAGTGTTGCACGTTCTTGTCTCTAGGGGTTTTAGTTTATGTCCATTTCAAACACCAAGGGACATAATAACATACACATTTTTACATTAACTACCAAATACTTTAAAACACCACTTATTAAATGAAACGACTTATTTATTTACATGTATATGGCATGATAATGAAGTATATGCAAGACAACTTGCATTAGCAATTTATTAGGAAGTTCTAGTTATGTACAATGGCCACCTGTATAGCCTATATCTTCATCATAACGGTTGCTTTGCTTTGTATCACAATCGTATGTACTCAAACCTTTCACAATTAACTTATTAATCATTCGTTCTGATCATCTGGTTGATCAGCTGGATTCATTAGTTCCTAGTAGTATGTGGAGGTGGCTCCTCCGATTCTTCACTCCGTGGCTTTTCAGGGCGTTTACGCAAGTGGGCTGACTGAGAGGCAGGTTGTACAGAAGCTCTGATGATCTAGTGCTCTGATGATCTGGTTAGATCACCTTACAATACAAGTTGATCCTTGGGTCCTGTCCTTCTGGGCTCCTTGAGGCGTTCACGGAAGGGGACGAAACAGCAATGCGTTGTAATAGAATTACTTCAAGGGTGGAAGTGAATTCTTTAATTCCATACCGCGTGGATTTTCAGGCCTAAACGCTTTTCAGGGAGTTCACGCAGGTTGATTTTACGGCAGTACAATACAGAGATCCATTCACTGTGGAAGTGACCTCTTCATCCTATGTACTTCGTGACTTTTCTGGGCTCAGCGCTTTTCAGGCCGTTCACGCAGGTGGATGATACCAGTCACAACTGTACCTTCTGGGATTCCTCTTCTCTAGTAGGCTGTGGTGGGTGGATGTAAGACTTCTCTTAGGGAGTAAAGTCCATCAGCACGCGTTCCTTTGGTTTCAGGCGATGAATCGGTCTTCCGGACGTGGCTCCTTGGCGGGGTTCGTAGACTCAGGGCTCAGTATACCGATTCCTCAATTCAGCTGCTTAGGTGCGGTTGAATTTACTGCAATAGTACGGCGATCTAGCAACCAGGCTATATGTGAATGATGATAAAATAAAAGAAGGGAACAACTTTTACAATATTCGATCTAACAAATCCATTTTCAACTGCAACGAATTCAGATCGAGGCGTCAAAGGAAATATACGTTTTACAATTTTGATATCCATTGTGGATATTGTTATTCGTCTTCACCATGGCCGGCGCAAGCATGGATGGCTAGCGTCGACACGTGGCAATCAAACTTTTCATACATAATTATACAATATTTTAATAATATACAGGATGGATTAATATGATATATCCAATCAACTGTGATGGATAACATTATGGCTAATAAATATCCAGTGGCCACATCACCATCCATACGATGGGATGAAGTCTAGATAATTAAAACTCAAAATCGCCGACACGTGTCCTATGATTAAGGTGGGTGTCAAACATTGAGAAAATATTAAGTACAAATGAATTAATTAAATTAATTCTAATTAGAATGATAATACTTACATTAAACATTAAATTGTTAACTAACTATGTACATGGTAATACAAATATTCAAATAAAGAAATGAAATCGAAATGTTCGGGCAACTCACAAGGTCTAGAAAAAGCCGACTTTACGGTGCTCTAAGTTGGCTGCTGTCTTAAGAGACAGATTTTAGATATGCAACGGCTTTTATAGTGATTCTATTCTAATTGCTTATTGGACAATCACTACCATGTGATATCTGAGTCCAATGATCTTAATAATTTGATGCATGACGTAATCGCTCACCCAAATCGAGACATATTTGTCTAGGCTATTCTCTTAGCTCGGTTCTGGACCCCTTTCGTCCTTTTTTCAGTCCGCTGGTCATAAGATTCAACAGTTCATTAACATTTCACGTGAGGTAGACCAGTGATCAAGGGAAATAACTCGTCCTGACCTTGAAAAAAAAGAAGTGTGTGTGTGTGTGTGGGGGGGGGGGGGGGGGTTCTAGGTAGGTCGGCGTAATAAAATGAAAATTATTTTGTCGGCTTGATTTCGTCACAGAATGGTTGAAGCTATCTGTATCCACGTGTGTTCTAATGTAATAGGAGAATGGATGATGATATGTATATCCAAGTTTGTTCCAAATTAAATAGGAGAATCGATGACTCTACCTATAGCCAATGTGTTCTAAATTAAAAGGAGAATGGATTATGATTTATGTATCCACGTGTGCTCTAATTAAATAGGAGACTGAGTGGTGATATATGTATCCATGTGTATCTAATTAAAAAGGAGAAATGGATGATGATATCTGTATCCATGTGTGTTCTAATTAAGTAATAATCATAATCAAAACAAAGTTTAATTGAAAATCACACTTAATCCCAAAAGGCTCGGAGCGCGGTACAATGTCAATCATATCAAAAGGGAAATGAAACAATCTATAGCTTACCTCATTTCAATAATAAACGCAATATTAAAAAAATCTACATACGAGCATACCCAGTGAAAGTCTTACCCCCCTTGCCACCCCAAACAACACAAGCCAATATACATCTAGGTGATAATAGCTAGCTGAAAAAAAAAGGTAGAAAACATCACCCAAGCAGGTGTTTGCGAAATAGATGTATTTTCAGTTCGGTTTTGAAAGACTCCATGGTCTGGCTGTTTCTGAGAGCAACGGGAAGAGTGTTCCAAATTGTTGGGCCAGCAAATCCAAAACTGCGCCTTCCATAAGTTTCAAGGTGAATACGGGGTATCGAGAGTTTGCCACTCTCGGATGAGCGGAGTTGTCTAGTGTGTACATAAGGCGTCATGGGCGCTTTTAGATAGGGCGGCGCCAGGTCATACACGCAGGGGTAGCACAGAGTTGCAATTTTGTACACTACGCGAGCGCGGACCGGTAGGCAATGCAGGTCTATCAGAAGTGTTTTAGCATGGTCGCATTTGCGTTTGCGAAGAACAATGCGTTCCGCATTCTTCTGTGCCTTTTGAATTTTATCCAGGAGCGTAGCTGGAGACCTACCATGAGAGCATTGCAGTAGTCTATGCGTGATAGCACGAATGCAGACCTAAGCCTATTTGATGCATCAAACGTTAAGAAAAGAGAATGAATGATGATATATGTATCTATGTGTGCTCTAATTTAATAGGAAAATTGATTATGATATCTGTATCCACGTGTGTTTTAATTAAATGGGGTAATGGATAAAAATATCTATATCCAAGTGTGTTGTAATTAAATAGGAAAATGGATGAATATATCTAAATAGACTATTATGAAAATAGCATCGTGCAAAAAAAAGTTGTGCCGAAATTTGTAGGTACAATATGTGAATTTAATCTATTTTTGATGGATCAAAGATTTTTTAAAACGTTATATCATTCAACATTACCTTGGTGGGAAATGGTTTCCAGAGTCACGTTACTTGACAGGAAAAAATGACGTCACTTGATCAGTTTGTATCTGTAGTTATCATATACTATTATCAAGTGAGATCTTGAGGGCAAGAGAGAGGCTGCAATGTTCTCAGAAAAAAATGATCGCGTAGAGCAAGCGTATTATTTAGTAAACATGTCTAGATTAACCAATGCGAACGTATTTTGGACTAAAAATAAATTATTTGCTTGCAGAAAAATGGAAATTAAGACACTCGTCGTCACACAAACTCTGATGCTAATGACGTCACTTGGAAACAACAAAGCTGCTAGTTTAACAGATGAACCCCCCTTGTATCTGACACCTTTGATTGAGAGTGGTAACATTTCTGAGGCTAGAAATCTAAGTCTGGTAAAAGATGACATCATCCCAAGGAGCCACTCTGGATTAATTACAGTGGACAAACACCACGGGAATCATTTATTCTTCTGGTTCTTTCCGACCGTAAGCCAGGACCAAGAATCCCCTTTACTGGTCTGGTTAAATGGCGGCCCAGGTTTCTCATCGATGATTGGTCTATTTCTGGAGAATGGACCAGTTAGATTAGACGTTCCTAAAAATATGACAGGCAGCAAAAGATGGTGCAAACAGTGGCCAAAATCTTGGACAACATATTTCAACATGTTGTACATCGACCAGCCTGTAGGTGTTGGTTACAGTTACACTGAGGATGAGCTCCATGGTTACAGAGTCACACAGGATGGCTACGCGAAGGATCTTTACGAGTTTATTAAACAGTTTTATGTAATGTTTCCTGAGTATATTACGAG
Source organism: Lymnaea stagnalis (assembly GCA_964033795.1). NCBI lineage: Eukaryota > Metazoa > Mollusca > Gastropoda > Lymnaeidae > Lymnaea > Lymnaea stagnalis. The sequence goes on along the minus strand of CAXITT010000236.1, from coordinate 33,741 downwards.
AGAACTCTATATTGGAGGGCAGTCCTACGCTGGTAAATATGTGCCAGCCTTTGCTTATCATTTACATACAGAAATACTCGCCAACCGGTCATCCATTCCTTTAAAAGGTATCTATTTAGGTGCACCTTTATTTGATCCGATAACTCAAGGCAAAGAGTCTGCTAGTTTATACGAGGCACTTGGCGTCATGAGGAAGAAACAAGCAGACGAATTTCAGACCCAATTTGATAAATTCGTAGAGCTAGGAAATTATACGAAGGTTACGACAGACGACATGTTTTCTACACTTGTCCCATTTGTTGGAATACCGTATGATTTTGTTGACAATTATTTTACTCTGGCGAAAGCTCAAAAGGATGAACTAAATTCCTTGATGAATACGAAGGAAATACGTGACGCTGTCCATGTTGGTAACTTAACTTTCGAAGCATTTAACTCAAACATCTTCTCGAAATTCAACCAAGATATAATGGTGAGTACAAAGTCCAAACTGGCCATCCTGATGGACACGTACAAAGTCCTGATATACAACGGTGATCTGGATGGTATTGTCAATTCAATGATGATTGATGCCGGCCTGATGTCCACTAACTGGACATTGCAGGCGGAATATAACAATTCGGTACCAACAATGTGGGGCGAAGAAAATGAACCAAAAGGCTTCTACAGCAAGACAGGTCTGTTCTGTCGCGTTGTCATTCGACGCGCGGGTCATCAAGTCCCATTTGACCAGCCATGCGTGTCACTTGAGATGATAGTGGAGTTCGTCAAGTTTGGTTGCATGCAATAAACATGATGTCAATCAATTAATGATTTATATACAATAAATTATTTACAAACGACGATAAATGATTCAAAAACACAAAAATGTCTTCTTAAATATTAATACAATACATTAAATTCTGCGCCATTTTATTTTTTGAAATTTTCGTCACGAAACCAAACTTGAAAATGGTTTGTGTCTAATTATAAAGAGGCATGACACTTAGGAAGTCTAAACATAACCCGCAAATAAATTTACGGTTTATAATTTCTACTCTGGCCTGGTCATCTCTAATAGTTATGCACTGCTCTCTTTATTTAAAATAGTTCAATCTGGTCTCTGTCTCTCCATTTCTTTTAAATATACCTACTTGTCACCTTTTTTTAAAATTACAAACAAAAGTTATTCTGGTTACACATACAGAGATAAAAACAACTGTTGATATAAATAGTTTACCAAATCCACATGCGTCATCGCTGACCACTGAATCCTTAAGCCTTTATCACCTGAACGTCAAATTAAGAAATGGATTCAGCGGGCCGTCGACCTAGTGCTCTTTATGACCTCTCCAAAGCACCCCCTTCTCCCCAAAGCGGAACGTTGGAGAGGTCCCTTTGCCACCTGAATGACAGAGAGTGGTTGTTATAAATCGCTGGTAGATCACTTCAAACAACCCAACCACGGGATAATGTAGGCCAAATGACACATTCTGAAACTACCAACCATGATAATGTAGGCCAAATGACACATACTGAAACAACCAACCACGAGATAATGTAAGCCAAATGACACATACTGAAATTACCAACCACAAGATAATGTTTGGCCAAATGACACATTCTGAAACAACAAGCAACGAGATAATGTTGGCCAAATAACACATTCAGAAACAACCAATCACGAGATAATGTAGGCCAAATGACACATTCTAAAACAACCAACCACGAGATAATGTAGGCCAAATGACACATACTGAAACAAGCAACCACGAGATAATGTAGGCCAAATGACACATTCTGAAACAACCAACCACGAGATAATGTAGGCCAAATGACACATATGGAAACAACCAACCATGAAATATAGTAGGCAAATAACACATTCTGAAACAACCAACCACGAGATAATGTAGGTCAAATACCACATATTGAAAGAACCAACAACGAGATAATGTATGCAAAATTACACATTCTGAAATAACCAACCACGAGATAATGTAGGCCAAATGACACATTCTAAAACAACCAACCACGAGATTATGTTGGCCAAATGACACATTCTGAAACAACATACTACGACATAATTTAGGCCGAATGACACATTCTGAAACAACCAACAACGAGATAATGTTTGACAAATGACACATTCTGAAACAACAAACCACGAGATAATGTATGCCAAATGACACATTATGAAACAACCAACCACGAGATAATGTAGGCCAAATGACACATTCTGAAATAACAAACGACGAGATAATGTAGGTCAAATGACACATATTGAAACAACCAACCATGAGATAAGTTAAGTCAAATTACATATTGTGAAACAATCAACCACGAGAAAAAGTACGCCAAATGACACAATCTGAAACAACCAATCACGAGATAATATAGGCCAAATGACACATTCTGAAACAACCAACCACGAGATAATGTTTGCCAAATGACACATTCTGAAACAACCAACCATGAGATAATGTAGGCCAAATGACACATTCTGAAAAAACCAACCACGAGATAATGTTTGCCAAATGACACATTCTGGAAACAACCAACCATGAGATAATGTAGGCCAAATGACACATTCTGAAAAAACAAACCACGAGATAATGTAGGCCAAATGACACATACTGAAACAACCAACTACGAGATAATGTAGGCCAAATGACACATTCTGAAATAACCAACTACGAGATAATGTAGGCCAAATGACACAATCTGAAACAACCAAATACGAGATAATATAGGCCAAATGACACATTCTGAAACAACCAACAACGAGATAATATTTGCCAAATGACACATTCTGTAACAACAAACCACGAGATAATGTAGGCCAAATGACACATTCTGAAACAACCAACCATGAGATAATGTAGGCCAAATGACACATTCTGAAAAAACCAACCACGAGATAATGTAGGCCAAATGACACATACTGAAACAACCAACTACGAGATAATGTAGGCCAAATGACACATTCTGAAATAACCAACTACGAGATAATGTAGGCCAAATGACACAATCTGAAACAACCAAATACGAGATAATATAGGCCAAATGACACATTCTGAAACAACCAACAACGAGATAATATTTGACAAATGACACATTCTGAAACAACCAACCACGAGATAATGTAGGCCAAATGACACATTCTGAAACAACCAACCACGAGATAATGTAGGCCAAATGACACATTCTGAAACAACCAACCACGAGATAATGTAGGCCAAATGACACATTCTGAAACAACCAACCACGAGATAATGTAGGCCAAATGACACATTCTGAAACAACCAACCACGAGATAATGTAGGCCAAATGACACATTCTGAAACAACCAACCACGAGATAATGTTTGCCAAATGACACATTCTGAAAAAACAAACCACGAGATAATGAAGGTCAAATGACACATTCTGAAACAACCAACCACGAGATAATGTAGGTCAAATGACACATTCTGAAACAACCAACCACGATATAATGTAGGCCAAATGATACATTCTGAAATTATCAACCAAAAGATAATGTTCGGCCAAATGACACAATCTGAAACAACCAGCAACGAGATAATGTTGGCCAAATAACACATTAAGAAACAACCAATCACGAGATAATGTAGGCCAAATGACACATTCTAAAACAACCAACCACGAGATTATGTTGGCCAAATGACACATTCTGAAACAACCAACTACGACATAATTTAGGCCGAATGACACATTCAGAAACAACAAACAACGAGATAATGTTTGACAAATGACACATTCTGAAACAACAAACCACGAGATAATGTAGGCCAAATGACACATTATGAAACAACAAACCACGAGATAATGTAGGCCAAATAACACATTCTGAAAAAACCAACCACGAGATAATGTAGGTCAAATGACACATATTGAAACAACCAACCATGAGATAAGTTAAGTCAAATTACATATTCTGAAACAATCAACCACGAGAAAAAGAAGGCCAAATGACACAATCTGAAACAACCAATCACGAGATAATATAGGCCAAATGACACATATTGAAACAACAAACCACGAGATAATGTTTGCCAAATGACACATTCTGAAACAACCAACCATGAGATAATGTAGGCCAAATGACACATTCTGAAAAAACCAACCACGAGATAATGTAGGCCAAATGACACATACTGAAACAACCAACTACGAGATAATGTAGGCCAAATGACACATACTGAAACAACCAACTACGAGATAATGTAGGCCAAATGACACATTCTGAAATAACCAACTACGAGATAATGTAGGCCAAATGACACGTTCTGAAAAAACAGACCATGAGATAAGTTAGGCAAAATGACATATTCTGAAACAATCAACCACGAGAAAAAGTAGACCAAATGACACAATCTGAAAAAACCAAATACGAGATAATATAGGCCAAATGACACATTCTGAAATAATAAACTACGAGATAATGTAGGCCAAATGACACAATCTGAACCAACAAACCATGAGATAAGTTAGGCCAAATGACATATTCTGAAACCATCAACCACGAGAAAAAGTAGGCAAAATGACACAATCTGAAACAACCCAAACACGAGATAATGTAGGCCAAATGACACATTCTGAAACAACCAACAAAGAGATAATTTTGGCCAAATGACACATTCAGAGACAACCAATCACGAGATAATGTAGGCCGAATGAAACATTCTAAAACAACCAACCACGAGATTATGTAGGCCAAATGATACATTCTGAAAAAACCAACCACGAAATAATTTAGGCCGAATGACACATTCTGAAACAACCAACCACGAGATAATGTTTGCCAAATGACACATTCTGAAACAACCAACCACGAGATAATGTAGGCAAAATTACACATTCTGAAATAACAAACCACGAGATAATGTAGGCAAAATGACAAATTCTGAAACAACCAACCACGAGATAATGTTTGCCAAATGACACATTATGAAACAACAGACCACGGGATAATTTTGGCCAAATGACACATTCTGAAACAACCAACCACGAGATAATGTATGCCAAATGACAAATTATAAAACAAACAACCACGAGATAATGTAGGCCAAATGACACAATCTGAAACAACAAACCATGAGATAAGTTAGGCCAAATGACATATATGTAGATAAAATGAAACATTCTGAAACAACCGATCCCGAGATAATGTTTGCCAAATGACACATTATGACACAACCAACTACGGGATAAAATTGGCCAAATGACACATTCTGAAACAACCAACCTCGAGATAATGTAGGTCAAATGACACATATTGAAACAACCAACCACGAGATAATGTAGGCCAAATGACACATACTGAAACAAAACCAACCATGAGATATAGTAGGAGAAATGACAAATTCTGAAACAACCAACCACGGGATAATGTTGGAGAAAATTTGACACATCTTGAAACAACATACCACGAGATAATGTATGCAAAACTACACATTCTGAAATAACCAACTACGGGATAATGTTGGCCAAATGACACATTCTGAAACAACCAACCACGAGATAATGTTTGCCAAATGACACATTCTGAAACAACCAACCATGAGATAATGTAGGCCAAATGACACATTCTGAAAAAACCAACCACGAGATAATGTAGGCCAAATGACACATTCTGAAACAACCAACCCCGAGATAATGTTTGCCAAATGACACATTCTGAAACAACCAACCACGAGATAATGTAGGCCAAATGACACATTCTGAAACAACCAACCACGAGATAATGTAGGCCAAATGACACATTCTGAAACAACCAACCCCGAGATAATGTTTGCCAAATGACACATTCTGAAAATAAAAACCAAGAGATAATGAAGGTCAAATGACACATTCTGAAACAACCAACCACGAGATAATGTAGGCCAAATGACACACTCTGAAATAACCAACCACGAGATAATGTAGGTCAAATGACACATATTGAAACAACCAACCATGAGATAAGTTAAGTCAAATTACATATTCTGAAACAATCAACCACGAGAAAAAGTAGGCCAAATGACACAATCTGAAACAACCAATCACGAGATAATATAGGCCAAATGACACATTCTGAAACAACCAACCACGAGATAATGTTTGCCAAATGACACATTCTGAAACAACCAACCATGAGATAATAGGCCAAATGACACATTCTGAAAAAACCAACCACGAGATAATGTAGGCCAAATGACACATACTGAAACAACCAACTACGAGATAATGTAGGCCAAATGACACATTCTGAAATAACCAACTACGAGATAATGTAGGCCAAATGACACATTCTGAAAAAACCAACCATGAGATAAGTTAGGCAAAATGACATATTCTGAAACAATCAACCACGAGAAAAAGTAGACCAAATGACACAATCTGAAACAACCAAATACGAGATAATATAGGCCAAATGACACATTCTGAAATAATCAACTACGAGATAATGTAGGCCAAATGACACAATCTGAAACAACAAACCATGAGATAAGTTAGGCCAAATGACATATTCTGAAACCATCAACCACGAGAAAAAGTAGGCAAAATGACACAATCTGAAACAACCCAAACACGAGATAATGTAGGCAAAATGACACATTCTGAAACAACCAACAAAGATATTATGTTGGCCAAATGACACATTCAGAGACAACCAATCACGAGATAATGTAGGCCAAATGACACATTCTGAAATAAAACCAACCACGAGATTATGTAGGCCAAATGACACATTCTAAAACAACCAACCACGAGATTATGTAGGCAAAATTACACATTCTGAAATAACCAACCACGAGATAATGTAGATAAAATGACACATTCTGAAACAACCGATCCCGAGATAATGTTTGCCAAATGACACATTATGACACAACCAACTACGGGATAAAATTGGCCAAATGACACATTCTGAAACAACCAACCACGAGATAATGTAGGTCAAATGACACATATTGAAACAACCAACCACGAGATAATGTAGGCCAAATGACAAATTATGAAACAACCAACCACGAGATAATGTAGGCCAAATGACACATTCTGAAACAACCAACAACGAGATAATTTTGGCCAAATGACACATTCAGAGACAACCAATCACGAGATAATGTAGGCCGAATGAAACATTCTAAAACAACCAACCTCGAGATTATGTAGGCCAAATGACACATTCTGAAAAAACCAACCACGAAATAATTTAGGCCGAATGACACATTCTGAAACAACCAACCACGAGATAATGTTTGCCAAATGACACATATTGAAACAATCAACCACGAGATAATGTAGGCCAAATGACAAATTATGAAACAACCAACCACGAGATAAGGTAGGCCAAATGACACATTCTGAAACAACCAACAACGAGATAATTTTGGCCAAATGACACAATCTGAAACAACAAACCATGAGATAAGTTAGGCCAAATGACATATTCTGAAACAATCAACCACGAGAAAAAGTAGACCAAATGACACAATCTGAAACAACCAAATACGAGATAATATAGGCCAAATGAGACATTCTGAAACAACCAACAACGAGATAATATTTGCCAAATGACACATTCTGAAACAACCAACCACGAGATAATGTAGGCCAAATGACACATTCTGAAACAACCAACCACGAGATAATGTAGGCAAAATGACACATTCTGAAACAACCACCACGAGATAATGTAGGCCAAATGACACATTCTGAAACAACCAACCCCGAGATAATGTTTGCCAAATGACACATTCTGAAAAAAAAACCAAGAGATAATGAAGGTCAAATGACACATTCTGAAACAACCAACCACGAGATAATGTAGGCCAAATGACACATTCTGAAATAACCAACCACGAGATAATGTAGGTCAAATGACACATATTGAAACAACCAACCATGAGATAAATTAAGTCAAATTACATATTCTGAAACAATCAACCACGAGAAAAAGTAGGCCAAATGACACAATCTGAAACAACCAATCACGAGATAATATAGGCCAAATGACACATTCTGAAACAACCAACCACGAGATAATGTTTGCCAAATGACACATTCTGAAACAACCAACCATGAGATAATGTAGGCCAAATGACACATTCTGAAAAAACCAACCACGAGATAAGGTAGGCCAAATGACACATTCTGAAACAACCAACCACGAGATAATGTAGGCCAAATGACACATACTGAAACAACCAACCATGAGATAAGTTAGGCAAAATGACATATTCTGAAACAATCAACCACGAGAAAAAGTAGACCAAATGACACAATCTGAAACAACCAAATACGAGATAATATAGGCCAAATGACACATTCTGAAATAATCAACTACGAGATAATGTAGGCCAAATGACACAATCTGAAACAACAAACCATGAGATAAGTTAGGCCAAATGACATATTCTGAAACCATCAACCACGAGAAAAAGTAGGCAAAATGACACAATCTGAAACAACCCAAACACGAGATAATGTAGGCAAAATGACACATTCTGAAACAACCAACAAAGAGATAATGTTGGCCAAATGACACATTCAGAGACAACCAATCACGAGATAATGTAGGCCAAATGACACATTCTGAAATAAAACCAACCACGAGATTATGTAGACCAAATGACACATTCTGAAAAAAACAACCACGACATAATTTAGGCCGAATGACACATTCTGAAACAACCAACCACGAGATAATGTTTGCCAAATGACACATTCTGAAACAACCAACCACGAGATAATGTAGGCAAAATTACACATTCTGAAATAACCAACCACGAGATAATGTAGATAAAATGACACATTCTGAAACAACCGATCCCGAGATAATGTTTGCCAAATGACACATTATGACACAACCAACTACGGGATAAAATTGGCCAAATGACACATTCTGAAACAACCAACCACGAGATAATGTAGGTCAAATGACACATATTGAAACAACCAACCACGAGATAATGTAGGCCAAATGACAAATTATGAAACAACCAACCACGAGATAATGTAGGCCAAATGACACATTCTCAAATAACCAACTACGAGATAATGTAGGCCAAATGACATATTCTGAAACAACCAACCACGAGATAATGTAGGCAAACTGACAAATTCTGAAACAACCAACCATGAGATAATGTTTGCCAAATGACACATTATGAAACAACAGACCACGGGATAATTTTGGCCAAATGACACATTCTGAAACAACCAACCACGAGATAATATATGCCAAATGACAAATTATAAAACAAACAACCACGAGATAATGTAGGCCAAATGACACAATCTGAAACAACAAACCATGAGATAAGTTAGGCCAAATGACATATTCTGAAACAATCAACCACGAGAAAAAGTAGGAAAAATGACACAATCTGAAAAAAACCAAACACGAGATAATGTAGGCCAAATGACACATTCTGAAATTACCAACCTTAAAATAATGTTCGGCCAAATGACACAATCTGAAACAACCAGCAACGAGATAATGTTGGCCAAATAACACATTCAGAAACAACCAATCACGAGATAATGTAGGCCAAATGACACATTCTAAAACAACCAACCACGAGATTATGTGCCAAATGAAACATTCTGAAACAACCAACTACGACATAATTTAGGCCGAATGACACATTCTGAAACAACCAACAACGAGATAATGTTTGACAAATGACACATTCTGAAACAACAAACCACGAGATAATGTAGGCCAAATGACACATTATGAAACAACCAACCACGAGATAATGTAGGCCAAATGACACATTCTGAAATAACCAACCACGAGATAATGTATGTCAAATGACACATATTGAAAAACCAAACATGAGATAAGTTAAGTCAAATTACATATTCTGAAACAATCAACCACGAGAAAAGGTAGGCCAAATGACACAATCTGAAACAACCAATCACGAGATAATATAGGCCAAATGACACATTCTGAAACAACCAACCACGAGATAATGTTTGCCAAATGACACATTCTGAAACAACCAACCATGAGATAATGTAGGCCAAATGACACATTCTGAAAAAACCAACCACGAGATAATGTAGGCCAAATGACACATACTGAAACAACCAACTACGAGATAATGTAGGCCAAATGACACATTCTGAAATAACCAACTACGAGATGATGTAGGCCAAATGACACATTCTGAAACAACCAACCATGAGATAAGCTAGGCAAAATGACATATTCTGAAACAATCAACCACGAGTAAAAGTAGACCAAATGACACAATCTGAAACAACCAAATACGAGATAATATAGGCCAAATGACACATTCTGAAACAACTAACAACGAGATAATATTTGCCAAATGACACATTCTGAAACAACCAACCACGAGATAATGTAGGCCAAATGACACATTCTGAAACAACCAACCACGAGATAATGTAGGCCAAATGACACATTCTGAAACAACCAATCACGAGATAATGTTTGCCAAATGACACATTCTGAAAAAACAAACCACGAGATAATGAAGGTCAAATGACACATTCTGAAACAACATACCACGAGACAATGTAGGTCAAATGACACATTCTGAAACAACCAACCACGAGATAATGTAGGCCAAATGACACATTCTGAAACAACCAACCACGAGATATTGTAGGCCAAATGACACATTCTGAAACAACAAACCATGAGATAATGTAGACCAAATGACACATTCTGAAACAACCAAAATTTGGATAATAATGGCCAAATGACACATTCTGAAACAACCAACCACGAGATAAAGTTTGCCAAATGACACATTCTGGATCAACCAACCACGAGATAATGTAGGCCAAATAAAACATTCTGAAGCAACCAACCACGGGATAATGTTGGCCCAATGACTCATTCTGAAACAACCAACCACGAGATAATGTAGGTCAAGTAACAAATTATGAAACAACCAACCACGAAATAATGTAGGCCAAATGACACATTCTGAAACAACCAACCATTGGATAATGTTGGCCAAATGATACATTTTGAAACAACCAACCACGACATAATTTAGGCCGAATGACACATTCTGAAACAACCAACCACGAGATAATGTTTGCCAAATGACACATTCTGAAACAACCAACCACGAGATAATGTAGGCAAAATTACACATTCTGAAATAACCAACCACGAGATAATGTAGATAAAATGACACATTCTGAAACAACCGATCCCGAGATAATGTTTGCCAAATGACACATTATGACACAACCAACTACGGGATAAAATTGGCCAAATGACACATTCTGAAACAACCAACCACGAGATAATGTTTTCCAAATGACACATTCTGAAGCAACCAACCACGAGATAATGTAGGTCAAATGACACATATTGAAACAACCAACCACGAGATAATGTAGGCCAAATGACTAATTCTGAAACAACCAACCACGGGATAATGTTGGAGAAAATTTGACACATCTTGAAACAACATACCACGAGATAATGTATGCAAAACTACACATTCTGAAATAACAAACTACGGGATAATGTTGGTCAAATGACACATTCTAAACCAACCAACCACGAGATAATGTAGGCAAAATGACAAATTCTGAAACAACCAACCACGAGATAATGTAGGCCAAATGACACATTCTGAAACAACCAACCACGAGATAATGTAGGCAAAATGACAAATTATGAAACAACCAACCACGAGATAATGTAGGCCAAATGACATATTCTGAAACAACCAACCACGAGATAATGTAGGCAAAATGACAAATTCTGAAACAACCAACCACGAGGTAATGTAGGCCAAATGACACATTCTGAAACAACCAACCACGAGATAATGTAGGCAAAATGACAAATTATGAAACAACCAACCACGAGATAATGTAGGCCAAATGACACATTCTGAAATAACCAACTACGAGATAATGTAGGCAAAATTACACATTCTGAAATAACTAACCACGAGATAATGCAGATAAAATGACACATTCTAAAACAACCGATCCCGAGATAATATTTGCAAATGACACATTATGACACAACCAACTACGGGATAAAATTGGCCAAATGACACATTCTGAAACAACCAACCACGAGATAATGTTTGCCAAATGACACATTCTGAAACAACCAACCACGAGATAACGTAGGTCAAATGACACATATTGAAAAAACCTACCACGAGATAATGTAGGCCAAATGACACATACTGAAACAACAAACCATGAGATATAGTAGGCCAAATGACAAATTCATAAACAACCAACAAGGGATAATGTTGGAGAAAATTTGACACATCTTGAAACAACATACCACGAGATAATGTATGCAAAACTACACATTCTGAAATAACCAACTACGAGATAATGTAGGCAAAATGACATATTCTGAAACAACCAACCACGAGATGATGTAGGCAAAATGACACATTCTGAAACAACAAACCACGAGATAATGTTTGCCAAATGACACATTATGAAACAACAGACCACGGGATAATGTTGGCCAAATGACACATTCTGAATCAACCAACAACGAGATAATGTATGCCAAATGACAAATTATAAAACAAACAACCACGAGATAATGAAGGCCAAATGACACATTCTGAAATAAACAACTACGAGATAATGTAGGCCAAATGACACAATCTGAAACAACCCAAACACGAGATAATGTAGGCCAAATGACACATTCAGAAACAACCAATCACGAGATAATGTAGGCAAAATGACTTATTCTAAAACAACAAACCACGAGATTATGTTGGCCAAATGACACATTCTGAAACAACAAACCACGAGATAATGTAGGCCAAATGACACATTATGAAACAACCAACCACGAGATAATGTTGGCCAAATGACACATTCTGAAACAACCAACCACGAGATAATGTAGGTCAAATGACACATATTGAAACAATCAACCATGAGATAAGTTAAGTCAAATTACATATTCTGAAACAATCAACCACGAGAAAAAGTAGGCCAAATGACACAATCTGAAACAACCAACCACGAAATAATGTAGGCCAAATGACACATTCTTAAATTACCAACTATGAGATAATGTAGGCCAAATGACACATTCTGAAACAAAAAACCACGAGATAATGTAGGCCAAATGACACATTCTGAAACAACCAACCACGAGATAATGTTGGCCAAATGACACATACTGAAACAACCAACCACGAGATAATGTAGGCCAAATGACACATTCTGAAACAACCAACCACGAGATAATGTAGGCCGAATGACACATTCTGAAACAACCAATCACAGGATGATGTTGGCAAAATGACACATCTTGAAACAACCAAACACGAGATAATGTAGGCAAAATTACACATTCTGAAATAACCAACCACGAGATAATGTAGATAAAATGACAGATTCTGAAACAACCGATCCCGAGATAATGTTTGCCAAATGACACATTATGACAATACCAACTACGGGATAAAATTGGCCAAATGACACATTCTGAAACAACCAACCACGAGATAATATTTTCCAAATGACACATTCTGAAACAACCAACAACGAGATAATGTAGGCCAAATGACACATACTGAAACAACCAACCACGAGATAATGTGGGCAAAATGATACATTCTGAAACAACAACCACAAGATAATGTAGGTCAAATGACACATATTGAAACAACAAATCACGAGATAATGTAGGCCAAATGACACATACTGAAACAACCAACCATCAGATGTAGTAGGCAAAATGACACATTCTGTAACAACCAACCGCGTGATTATGTTGGTCAAATGACACATCTTGAAACAACAAACCACAAGATAATGTATGCAAAATTACACATTCTGAAAAAACCAACCACGAGATAATGTAGGCAAAATGACACATTCTAAAACAACTAACAACGAGATAATGTAGGCCAAATAACAAATAATGAAACAACCAACCACGAGATAATGTAGGCCAAATGACACATTCTGAAACAACCAACCACGAGATAATGTAGGTCAAATGACACAATCTGAAACAACCATCCATGAGATAAGTTAGGCCAAATGACATATTCTGAAAAAATCAACCACAAGAAAAAGTAGGCCAAATGAAACAATCTGAAACAACTCAAACACGAGATAATGTAGGCTAATTGACACATTCTGAAATCACCAACCACGAGATAATGTAGTCAAAATGACACATTCTGAAACAACCAACCAAGAGATAATATAGGCCAAATGACACATTCTGAAACAACCAACCACGAGATAATGTAGGCCAAATGACACATACTGAAACAACCAACCATGAAATATAGTAGGCCGAATGACACATTCTGAACCAACCAACAACGGGATAATGTTGGCCAAATGACACATCTTGAAACAAACAACCACGAGATAATGTAGGCAAAATTACACATTCTGAAACAATCAACCATGAGATAATGTTTGCCAAATGACACATTATAAAACAACCAACCATTGGATAATGTTGGCCAAATGACACATTATGAAACAACAGACCACGGGATAATGTTTGCCAAATGACACATTCGGAAATAACCAATTACGAGATAATGTAGGCCAAATGACACAATCTGAAACAAGAAACCATGAGATAAGTTAGGCCAAATGACATATTCTGAAACAATCAACCACGAGAAAAATTAGGCAAAATGACACAATCTGAAACAACCCAAACACGAGATAATGTAGGCCAAATGACACATTCTGAAATCACCAACCACAAGATAATGTTCGGCCAAATGACACATTCAGAAACAACCAACCACGAGATAATGTAGACCAAATGACACATACCGAAACAACCAACTATGAAATATAGTAGGCTAAATGACACATTCTGAAACAACCAATCACGGGATGATGTTGGCAAAATGACACAACTTGAAACAACCAACCACGAGATAATGTACGGCCAAATGACACATACTGAAACAACCAACCACGGGATAATGTTGGCCAAATGACACATTCTGAAACAACCAACCATGAGATAAGTTAGGCCAAATGACATATTCTGAAACAACCAACCACGAGAAAAAGTAGGCCAAATGACACAATCTGAAACAACCCAACCACGAGATAATGTAGGCCAAATGACATATTATGAAATTACCAACCACGAGATAATGTAGGCAAAATGACACATTCTGAAACAACCACCACGGGATAATGTTGGCCAAATGACACATTCTGAAACAAACTAATCACGAGATAATGTAGGCCGAATGACACATTCTGAAACGACCGATCCCGAGATAATGTTTGCCAAATGACACATTATGACAATACCAATTACGGGATAAAATTGGCCAAATGACACATCATGAAACAACCAACCACGAGATAATGTTTGCCAAATGACACATTCTGAAACAACCAACCACGAGATAATGTTGGCCAAATGACACATACTGAAACAACCAACCACGAGATAATGTAGGCCAAATGACACATACTGAAACAACAAACCATGAAATATAGTAGGCCGAATGACACATTCTGAAACAACCAACCACGAGATAATGTAGGCCAAATGACACATACTGAAACAACCAACCATGAAATATAGTAGGCCGAATGACACATTCTGAACCAACCAACCACGGGATAATGTTGGCCAAATGACACATCTTGAAACAATCAACCACGAGATAATGTAGGCAAAATGACACATTCTGAAACAATCAACCACGAGATAGTGTTTGCCAAATAACATATTCTGAAACAACCAAACACAAGATAATGTACGCCAAATGACAAAATATAAATCAACCATCCACGAGATAATGTAGGCCAAATGACACATTCTGTAAAAACCAACTACGAGATAATGTAGACCAAATAAAACTTTCTGAAACAACCAACCACGGGATAATGTTTGCCAAATGACACATTCTGAAACAACCTACCACGAGATAATGTAGGCCAAATGACACATACTGAAACAACCTACCACGAGATAATGTAGGCAAAATGATACATTCTAAAACAACCAACCACGAGATAATGTAGGTCAAATGACACATATTGAAACAACCAACCACGAGATAATGTAGGCCAAATGACACATACTGAAAAAACCAACCATGAGATATAGTAGGCCAAAAAACACATTCTGGAACAACCAACCACGGGATAATGTTGGTCAAATGACACATCTTGAAACAACAAATAACGAGATAATGTATGCAAAATTACACATTCTGAAAAAACCAACCACGAGATAATGTAGGCAAAATGACACATTCTGAAACAACCAACAACGAGATAATGTAGGCCAAATAACAAATAATGAAACAACCAACCACGAGATAATGTATGCCATATGACACATTCTGAAACAACCAACCACGAGATAATGTAGGTCAAATGACACAATCTGAAACAACCAACCATGAGATAAGTTAGGCAAAATGACATATTCTGAAACAATCAACCACAAGAAAAAGTAGGCCAAATGACACAATCTGAAACAATCCAAACACGAGATAATGTAGGCTAAATGACACATTCTGAAATCAAAAACCACGAGATAATGTAGTCAAAATGACACATTCTGAAACAATCCAAACACGATATAATGAAGGCTAAATGACACATTCTGAAATCACCAACCACGAGATAATGTAGTCAAAATGACACATTCTGAAACAACCAACCAAGAGATAATATAGGCCAAATGACACATACTGAAACAACCAACCATGAGATAAGTTAGGCAAAATAACACATTCTAAAACAACCAACCAATAGATAATGTAGGCCAAATGACACATTCTGAAACAACCAACCACGAGATAATGTTTGCCAAATGACACATTCTGAAACAACCCACCACGAGATAATGTAGGCCAAATGACACATTCTGAAATAAAACCAACCACGAGATAATGTAGGCCAAATGACATATCTTGAAACAATCAACAACGAGATAATGTTGGCCAAATGACACATCTTGAAACAATCAACCACGAGATAATGTAGGCAAAATTACACATTCTGAAACAATCAACCATGAGATAATGTAGGTCAAATGACACAATCTGAAACAAAAACCATGAGATAAGTTAGCCAAATGACACATTCTGAAACAACCTACCACGAGATAATGTAGGCCAAATGACACATTCTGAAACAACCAACCACGAGATAATGTAGGTCAAATGACACAATCTGAAACAACCAACCATGAGATAAGTTAGGCCAAATGACATATTCTGAAACAATCAACCACAAGAAAAAGTAGGCCAAATGACACAATCTGAAACAACCCAAACACGAGATAATGTAGTCTAAATGAAACATTCTGAAATCACCAACCACGAGATAATGTAGTCAAAATGACACATTCTGAAACAACCAACCACGAGATAATGTAGGCCAAATGACACATTCTGAAAAAACCAACCACGAGATAATGTAGGCCAAATGACACATTCTGAAACAACCAACCACGAGATAATATAGGCCAAATGACACATTCTGAAACAACCAACCACGAGATAATGTAGGCAAAATGACACATTCTGAAACAATCAACCACGAGATAATGTTTGCCAAATGACACATTCTGAAACAACCAAACACAAGATAATGTACGCCAAATGACAAAATATAAATCAACCATCCACGAGATAATGTAGGCCAAATGACACATACTGAAACAACCAACCATGAGATATAGTAGGCCAAATGACACATTCTGGAACAACCAACCACGGGATAATGTTGGTCAAATGACACATCTTGAAACAACAAACCACGAGATAATGTATGCAAAATTACACATTCTGAAAAAACCAACCACGAGATAATGTAGGCAAAATGACACATTCTGAAACAACCAACAACGAGATAATGTAGGCCACATAACAAATAATGAAACAACCAACCACGAGATAATGTATGCCAAATGACACATTCTGAAACAACCAACAACGAGATAATGTAGGTCAAATGACACAATCTGAAACAACACCCATGAGATAAGTTAGGCCAAATGACACATTCTGAAACAACCAACCATGAGATAATGTAGGTCAAATGACACAATCTGAAACAATAAACCATGAGATAAGTTAGGCCAAATGACATATTCTGAAACAATCAACCACAAGAAAAAGTAGGCCAAATGACACAATCTGAAACAACCCATACACGAGATAATGTAGGCTAAATGACATATTTCTAAATCACCAACCACGAGATAATGTAGTCAAAATGACACATTCTGAAACAACCAACCACGAGATAATGTATACCAAATGACACATTCTGAAAAAACCAACCACGAGATAATGTAGGCCAAATGACACATTCTGAAACAACCAACCACGAGATAATATAGGCCAAATGACACATTCTGAAACAACCAACCACGAGATAATGTAGGCCAAATGACACATACTGAAACAACCAACCATGAAATATAGTAGGCCGAATGACACATTCTGAACCAACCAACCACGGGATAATGTTGGCCAAATTACACATCTTGAAACAATCAACCACGAGATAATGTAGGCAAAATGACACATTCTGAAACAATCAACCACGAGATAATGTTTGCCAAATGACACATTCTGAAACAACCAAACACAAGATAATGTACGCCAAATGACAAAATATAAATCAACCATCCACGAGATAATGTAGGTCAAATGACACATTCTGAAAAAACCAACTACGAGATAATGTAGACCAAATAAAACATTCTGAAACAACGAACCACGAGATAATGTTTGCCAAATGACACATTCTGAAACAACCAACCACGAGATAATGTAGGCCAAATGAAACATACTGAAACAACCAACCACGAGATAATGTAGGCAAAATGATACATTCTGAAACAACCAACCACGAGATAATGTAGGTCAAATGACACATATTGAAACAACCAACCACGAGATAATGTAGGCAAAATGACACATACTGAAAAAACCAACCATGAGATATAGTAGGCCAAATGACACATTCTGGAACAACCAACCACGGGATAATGTTGGTCAAATGACACATCTTGAAACAACAAACCACGAGATAATGTATGCAAAATTAAACATTCTGAAAAAAACAACCACAAGAAAAAGTAGGCCAAATGACACAATCTGAAACAACCCAAACACGAGATAATGTAGGCTAAACGACACATTCTGAAATCACCAACCACGAGATAATGTAGTCAAAATGACACATTCTGAAACAACCAACTACGAGATAATGTAGGCCAAATGACACATTCTGAATAAACCAACCACGAGATAATGTAGGCAAAATGACACATTCTGAAACAACCAACCACGAGATAATGTAGGCCAAATAACACATACTGAAACAACCAACCATGAAATATAGTAGGCCGAATGACACATTCTGAACCAACAAACCACGGGATAATGTTGGCCAAATGACACATCTTGAAACAATCAACCACAAGATAATGTAGGCAAAATGACACATTCTGAAACAATCAACCACGAGATAATGTAGGCCAAATGACAAATACTGAAACAACCAACCACGAGACAATGTAGGCAAAAAGGTACATTCTGAAACAACCAACCACGAGATAATGTAGGTCAAATGACACATATTGAAACAACCAACCACGAGATAATGTAGTCCAAATGACACATACTGAAACAACCAACTATGAGATATAGTAGGCCAAGTGACACATTCTTGAAAAACCAACCACGGGATAATGTTGATCAAATGACACATCTTGAAACAACAAACCACGAGATAATGTATGCAAAAATACACATTCTGAAAAAACCAACCACCAGATAATGTAGGCAAAATGACACATTCTGAAACAACCAACAACGAGATAACGTAGACCATATAACAAATAATGAAACAACCAACCACGAGATAATGTAGGCCAAATGACACATTCTGAAACAACCAACCACGAGATAATGTAGGTCAAATGACACAATCTGAAACAACCAACCATGAGATAAGTTAGGCCAAATGACATATTCTGAAACAATCAACTACAAGAAAAAGTAGGCCAAATGACACAATCTGAAACAACCCAAACACGAGATAATGTAGGCTAAATTACACATTCTGAAACAACCAACCACGAGATAATGTAGGCCAAATGACACATTCTGAATAAACCAACCACGAGATAATTTAGCGAAATGACACATTCTGAAACAACCAACCACGAGATAATGAAGGCCAAATAACACATACCGAAACAACCAACCATGAAATATAGTAGGCCGAATTACACATTCTGAACCAACAAACCACGAGATAATGTTGGCCAAATGACACATCTTGAAACAATCAACCACAAGATAAGGTAGGCAAAATGACACATTCTGAAACAACCAACCACGAGATAATGTTTGCCAAATGATATATTATAAAATAACCAACCATTGGATAATGTTGGCCAAATGACACATTCTGAAACAACCAAACACGAGATAATGTAGGTCAAATGACAAATTATAAATTAAGCATTCACGAGATAATGTAGGCCAAATGACAGATTCTGAAATAACCAACTAAGAGATAATGTAGGCCAAATGACGTATTCTGAAACAATAAACCACGAGATAATGTAGGCCAAATTACACAATCTGAAACAACAACCATGAAATAAGTTAGGCATAATGAAACATTCTGAAACAACCAACCACGAAATAATGTAGGCCAAGTAACAAATTATGAAACAACCAACCACGAGATAAGGTAGGCCAAATGACACATTTTGAAATAACTAACTACGAGATAATGTAGGCCAAATAAAACATTCTGAAACAACCAACCACGAGATACTGTAGGCCAAATGACACATTCTGAAACAACCAACCATGTGCTAATTTAGGCTAAATGACACATTCTGAAACAACCATCCACGAGATAATGTAGGCCAAATGACACATTCTGAAACAACCAACCACCAGATAATATAGGCAAAATGACAAATTATGAAACAACCAACCACGAGATAATGTAGGCCAAATGACACATTCTTAAATAACTAACTACGAGATAATGTAGGCAAAATGACACATTCTGAAACAACCAAACACGAGATAATGTAGGCAAAATGACACATTCTGAAACAACCAAACACGAGATAATGTACGGCCAAATGACACATACTGAAACAACCAACCACGGGATAATGTTGGCCAAATGACACATTCTGAAACAACCAACCATGAGATAAGTTAGGCCAAATGACATATTCTGAAACAACCAACCACGAGAAAAAGTAGGCCAAATGACACAATCTGAAACAAACCAACCACGAGATAATGTAGGCCAAATGACATATTCTGAAACAACCAACCACGAGATAATGTAGGTCAAGTAACAAATTATAAAACAACGAACCACGAAATAATGTAGGCAAAATGACACATTCTGAAATAACCAACTACGAGATAATGTAGGCCAAATGACACATTCTGAAACAACAAACCACGAGATAATGTAGGTCAAGTAACAAATTATAAAACAATGAACCACGAAATAATGTAGGCCAAATGACACATTCTGAAATAACCAACTATGAGATAATGTAGGCAAAAAGATATATTCTGAAACAATCAACCACGAGAAAAAGTAGACCAAATGACACAATCTGAAACAACCTAAACACGAGATAATGTAGGCCAAATGACACATTCTGAAATAACCAACTATGAGATAATGTAGGCCAAATAACACATTCTAAAATATCAAACCACGAGATAATGTTTGCCAAATGACACATTCTGAAACAACCAACCACGAGATAATGTTTGCCGAATGACACATTCTGAAACAACCATCCACGAGATAATGTAGGCCAAATGACACATTCTGAAACAACCAACCACGAGATAATGTAGGCCAAATGACACATTCTGAAACTACCAATCACGAGATAATGTAGGCCAAATGACACATTCTGAAACAACCAACCAAGAGATAATATAGGCCAAATGACACATTCTGAAACAACCAACCACGAGATAATGTAGGCCAAATGACACATTCTGAAACAACCAACCACGAGATAATGTAGGCCAAATGACACATTCTGAAACTACCAATCACGAGATAATGTAGGCCAAATGACACATTCTGAAACAACCAACCAAGAGATAATATAGGCCAAATGACACATTCTGAAACTACCAATCACGAGATAATGTAGGCCAAATGACACATTCTGAAACAACCAACCAAGAGATAATATAGGCCAAATGACACATTCTGAAACAACCAACCACGACATAATGTAGGCCAAATGACACATTCTGAAACAACCAACCACGAGATAATGTTTGCCAAATGACACATTCTGAAACCACCATCCACGAGATAATGTAGGCAAAATGACACATTCTGAAACAACCAATCACGAGATAATGTAGGTTAAATGACACATTCTGAAAAAACCAACCAAGAGATAATATAGGCCAAATGACACATTCTGAAACAACCAACCATGAGACAATGTAGACCAAATGACACATTCTGAAACAACCAACCACGAGATAATGTAGGCCTAATGACACATTCTGAAACAACCAACCACGAGATAATGTAGGCCAAATGACACATTCTAAAATATCCAACCACGAGATAATGTTTGCCAAATGACATATTCTGAAACAACAAACCACGAGATAATGTAGGCCAAATGACACATTCTGAAACAACCAAACACGAGATAATGTTTGCCAAATGACACATTCTGAAACAACCCACCACGAGATAATGTAGGGCAAATGAAACATTCTGAAATAAAACCAACCACGAGATAATGTAGGCCAAATGTCACATACTGAAACAACCAACCAAGAGATAATGTAGGCAAAATGACACATTCTGAAACAACCAAACACGAGATAATGTAGGCCAAATGACACATTCTGAAACAAGCAACCACGAGATAATGTACGGCCAAATGACACATACTGAAACAACCAACCACGGGATAATGTTGGCCAAATGACACATTCTGAAACAACCAACCATGAGATAAGTTAGGCCAAATGACATATTCTGAAACAACCAACCACGAGAAAAAGTAGGCCAAATGACACAATCTGAAACAACCCATGGTGCTCTATTACATCCGAAAATGACACATTCTGAAACAACCACCACGGGATAATGTTGGCCAAATGACACATTCTGAAACAAACTAATCACGAGATAATGTAGGCCGAATGACACATTCTGAAACAACCAACCACGAGATAATGTAGGCCAAATGACACATTCTGAAATAACCAACTATGAGATAATGTAGGCCAAATGACACATTCTAAAATATCAAACCACGAGATAATGTTTGCCAAATGACACATTCTGAAACAACCAACCACGAGATAATGTTTGCCGAATGACACATTCTGAAACAACCAACCACGAGATAATGTAGGCCAAATGACACATTCTGAAACAACCAACCACGAGATAATGTAGGCCAAATGACACATTCTGAAACTACCAATCACGAGATAATGTAGGCCAAATGACACATTCTGAAACAACCAACCAAGAGATAATATAGGCCAAATGACACATTCTGAAACAACTAACAATGAGACAATGTAGACCAAATGACACATTCTGAAACAACCAACCACGAGATAATGTAGGCAAAATGACACATTCTGAAACAACCAAACACGAGATAATGTAGGCCAAATGACACATTCTGAAACAACCAAACACGAGATAATGTTTGCCAAATGACACATTCTGAAATAAAACCAACCACGAGATAATGTAGGCCAAATGTCACATACTGAAACAACCAACCAAGAGATAATGTAGGCAAAATGACACATTCTGAAACAACCAAACACGAGATAATGTAGGCCAAATGACACATTCTGAAACAAGCAACCACGAGATAATGTACGGCCAAATGACACATACTGAAACAACCAACCACGGGATAATGTTGGCCAAATGACACATTCTGAAACAACCAACCATAACCACGAGATAATGTAGGTCAAGTAACAAATTATAAAACAACGAACCACGAAATAATGTAGGCAAAATGACACATTCTGAAATAACCAACTACGAGATAATGTAGGCCAAATGACACATTCTGAAATAACCAACTACGAGATAATGTAGGCCAAATGAAACATTCTGAAACAACCAACCACGAGATAATGTAGGCGAAATGACACATTACGAAACAACCAACCAGGAGATTATGTAGGCCAAATGACACATTCTGAAACAACCAACCACGAGATAATATAGGCCAAATGACACATTCTAAAACAACCAACCACGAGATAAAGTAGGCGAAATGACACATTACGAAACAACCAACCACGACATAATGTAGGCCAAATGACACATTCTGAAACAATCAACCACGAGATAATGTTGGCCAAATGACACATTCTGAAACAACCAACCAGGAGATTATGTAGGCCAAATGACACATTCTGAAACAACCAACCACGAGATAATATAGGCCAAATGACACATTCTAAAACAACCAACCACGAGATAAAGTAGGCGAAATGACACATTACGAAACAACCAACCACGAGATAATGTAGGCCAAATGACACATTCTGAAACAACCAACCACGAGATAATGTAGGCCAAATGACACATTCTGAAACAACCAACCACGAGATAATGTAGGCCAAATGACACATTCTGAAATAACCAACCACGAGATAATGTAGGCCAAATGACACATTCTGAAACAACCAACCACGAGATAATGTAGGCCAAATGACACATTCTGAAACAACCAACCACGAGATAATGTAGGCCAAATGACACATTCTGAAATAACCAACCACGAGATAATGTAGGCCAAATGACACATTCTGAAACAACCAACCACGAGATAATGTAGGCCAAATGACACATTCTGAAACAACCAACCACGAGATAATGTAGGCCAAATGACACATTCTGAAATAACCAACCACGAGATAATGTAGGCCAAATGACACATTCTGAAACAACCAACCACGAGATAATGTAGGCCAAATGACACATTCTGAAACAACCAACCACGAGATAATGTAGGCCAAATGACACATTCTGAAACAACCAACCACGAGATAATGTAGGCCAAATGACACATTCTGAAATAACCAACCACGAGATAATGTAGGCCAAATGACACATTCTGAAACAACCAACCACGAGATAATGTAGGCCAAATGACACATTCTGAAACAACCAACCACGAGATAATGTTTGCCAAATGACACATTCTGAAACAACCAACCACGAGATAATGTTTGCCGAATGACACATTCTGAAACAACCAACCACGAGATAATGTTTGCCAAATGACACATTCTGAAACAACCAACCAGGAGATAATGTAGGCAAAATTACACATTCTGAAATAACCAACCACGAGATAATGTAGGCCAAATGACACATTCTGAAACAACCAACAACGACATAATGTAGTCCAAATGACACATTCTGAAACAAACAACCACGAGATAATGTTGGCCAAATGACACATTCTGAAACAACCAACCAGGAGATAATGTAGGCAAAATTACACATTCTGAAATAACCAACCACGAGATAATGTAGGCAAAATGACACATTCTGAAATAACCAACCACGAGATAATGTTTGCCAAATGACATATTATGAAATTACCAACCACGAGATAATGTAGGCAAAATGACACATTCTGAAACAACCACCACGGGATAATGTTGGCCAAATGACACATTCTGAAACAAACTAATCACGAGATAATGTAGGCCAAATGACACATTCTGAAACAACCAACCATGAGATAATGTAGACCAAATCACAAATTCTGAAATAACCAACTACGAGATAATGTAGGCCAAATGACACATTCTGAAATAACCAACTACGAGATAATGTAGGCCAAATGACACATTCTGAAATAACCAACTACTAGATAATGTAGGCCAAATGAAACATTCTGAAACAACCAACTAGGAGATAATGTAGGCCAAATGACACAATCTTAAACAACCAACCATGAGAAAAGTTAAGCAAAATGACATATTCTGAAACAATCAACCACGAGAAAAAGTAGACTAAATGACACAATCTGAAACAACCCAAATACGAGATAATGTAGGCCAAACGACACATTCTGAAACAACCAACCACGACATAATGTAGGCCAAATGACACATTCTGAAACAAACAACCACGAGATAATGTTGGCCAAATGACACATTCTGAAACAACCAACCACGAGATTATGTAGGCCAAATGACACATTCTGAAACAACCAACCACGAGATAATATAGGCCAAATGACACATTCTAAAACAACCAACCACGAGATAAAGTAGGCGAAATGACACATTACGAAACAACCAACCACGAGATAATGTAGGCCAAATGACACATTCTGAAACAACCAACCACGAGATAATGTAGGCCAAATGACACATTCTGAAACAACCAACCACGAGATAATGTTGGCCAAATGACACATTCTGAAACAACCAACCACGAGATAATGTAGGCCAAATGACACATTCTGAAACAACCAACCACGAGATAATGTAGGCCAAATGACACATTCTGAAACAACCAACCACGAGATAATGTAGGCCAAATGACACATTCTGAAACAACCAACCACGAGATAATGTAGGCCAAATGACACATTCTGAAACAACCAACCACGAGATAATGTAGGCCAAATGACACATTCTGAAACAACCAACCACGAGATAATGTAGGCCAAATGACACATTCTGAAACAACCAACCACGAGATAATGTAGGCCAAATGACACATTCTGAAACAACCAACCACGAGATAATGTAGGCCAAATGACACATTCTGAAACAACCAACCACGAGATAATGTAGGCCAAATGACACATTCTGAAACAACCAACCACGAGATAATGTAGGCCAAATGACACATTCTGAAACAACCAACCACGAGATAATGTAGGCCAAATGACACATTCTGAAACAACCAACCACGAGATAATGTAGGCCAAATGACACATTCTAAAACAACCAACCACGAGATAATGTAGGCCAAATGACACATTCTGAAACAACCAACCACGAGATAATGTAGGCCAAATGACACATTCTGAAACAACCAACCACGAGATAATGTAGGCCAAATGACACATTCTGAAACAACCAACCACGAGATAATGTAGGCCAAATGACACATTCTGAAACAACCAACCACGAGATAATGTAGGCCAAATGACACATTCTAAAACAACCAACCACGAGATAAAGTAGGCGAAATGACACATTACGAAACAACCAACCACGAGATAATGTAGGCCAAATGACACATTCTGAAACAACCAACCACGAGATAATATAGGCCAAATGACACATTCTAAAACAACCAACCACGAGATAAAGTAGGCGAAATGACACATTACGAAACAACCAACCACGAGATAATGTAGGCAAAATGACACATTCTGAAACAACCAACCACGAGTTAATGTAGGCAAAATGACACATTATGATACAACCAACCACGGGATATTGTTGGCCAAATTACACATTCTGAAACAACCAATCACGAGATAATGTTGGCCAAATGACACAATCTGAAACAACCAACCATGAGATAAGTTAGGCCAAATGACATATTCTGAAACAACCAACCACGAGAAAAAGTAGGCCAAATGACACAATCTGAAACAACCCAACCACGAGATAATGTAGGCCAAATGACATATTATGAAATTACCAACCACGAGATAATGTAGGCAAAATGACACATTCTGAAACAACCACCACGGGATAATGTTGGCCAAATGACACATTCTGAAACAAACTAATCACGAGATAATGTAGGCCGAATGACACATTCTGAAACAACCAACCACGAGATAATGTAGGCCAAATGACACATTCTGAAATAACCAACTATGAGATAATGTAGGCCAAATGACACATTCTAAAATATCAAACCACGAGATAATGTTTGCCAAATGACACATTCTGAAACAACCAACCACGAGATAATGTTTGCCGAATGACACATTCTGAAACAACCAACCACGAGATAATGTTTGCCAAATGACACATTCTGAAACAACCAACCACGAGATAATGTAGGCAAAATTACACATTCTGAAATAACCAACCACGAGATAATGTAGGCCAAATGACACATTCTGAAACAACCAACCACGAGATAATGTTTGCCAAATGACACATTCTGAAACAACCAACCACGAGATAATGTAGGCAAAATAATATATTCTGAAACAACCAACCACGAGATAATGTAGGCCAAATGACACATTCTGAAATAACCAACTACGATATAATGTAGGCCAAATGACACATTCTGAAACAACCAACCACGAGATAATGTAGGCCAAATGACACATTCTGAAACAACCAACCACGAGATAATGTAGGCCAAATGACACATTCTGAAACAACCAACCACGAGATAATGTAGGCCAAATGACACATTCTGAAACAACCAACCACGAGATAATGTAGGCCAAATGACACATTCTGAAACAACCAACCACGAGATAATGTAGGCCAAATGACACATTCTGAAACAACCAACCACGAGATAATGTAGGCCAAATGACACATTCTGAAACAACCAACCACGAGATAATGTAGGCCAAATGACACATTCTGAAACAACCAACCACGAGATAATGTAGGCCAAATGACACATTCTGAAACAACCAACCACGAGATAATGTAGGCCAAATGACACATTCTGAAACAACCAACCACGAGATAATGTAGGCCAAATGACACATTCTGAAACAACCAACCACGAGATAATGTAGGCCAAATGACACATTCTGAAACAACCAACCACGAGATAATGTAGGCCAAATGACACATTCTGAAACAACCAACCACGAGATAATGTAGGCCAAATGACACATTCTGAAACAACCAACCACGAGATAATGTAGGCAAAATGACACATTCTGAAACAACCAATCACGAGATAATGTAGGTTAAATGACACATTCTGAAAAAACCAACCAAGAGATAATATAGGCCAAATGACACATTCTGAAACAACCAACCATGAGATAATGTAGACCAAATCACAAATTCTGAAATAACCAACTACGAGATAATGTAGGCCAAATGACACATTCTGAAATAACCAACTACGAGATAATGTAGGCCAAATGACACATTCTGAAATAACCAACTACGAGATAATGTAGGCCAAATGAAACATTCTGAAACAACCAACTAGGAGATAATGTAGGCCAAATGACACAATCTTAAACAACCAACCATGAGAAAAGTTAAGCAAAATGACATATTCTGAAACAATCAACCACGAGAAAAAG
The DNA here is from genome assembly GCA_964033795.1 of Lymnaea stagnalis. Lineage (NCBI taxonomy): Eukaryota > Metazoa > Mollusca > Gastropoda > Lymnaeidae > Lymnaea > Lymnaea stagnalis. The sequence goes on along the minus strand of CAXITT010000236.1, from coordinate 4,422 downwards.
TAGACCAAATGACACAATCTGAAACAACCCAAATACGAGATAATGTAGGCCAAACGACACATTCTGAAACAACCAACCACGACATAATGTAGGCCAAATGACACATTCTGAAACAAACAACCACGAGATAATGTTGGCCAAATGACACATTCTGAAACAACCAACCACGAGATTATGTAGGCCAAATGACACATTCTGAAATAACCAACTACAAGATAATGTAGGCAAAATGAAACATTCTGAAACAACCAACCACGAGATAATGTAGGCAAAATGACACATTCTGAAACAACCAACCAAGAGATAATATAGGCCAAATGACACATTCTGAAACTACCAATCACGAGATAATGTAGGCCAAATTACACATTCTGAAACAACCAACCAAGAGATAATATAGGCCAAATGACACATTCTGAAACAACCAACCACGACATAATGTAGGCAAAATGACACATTCTGAAATAACCAACTACGAGATAATGTAGGCCAAATGACACATTCTGAAATAACCAACTACAAGATAATGTAGGCAAAATGAAACATTCTGAAACAACCAACCACGAGATAATGTAGGCGAAATGACACATTACGAAACAACCAACCAGGAGATTATGTAGTCCAAATGACACATTCTGGAACAACCAACCACGAGATAATATAGGCCAAATGAAACATTCTAAAAAAACCAACCACGAGATAAAGTAGGCGAAATGACACATTACGAAACAACCAACCACGACATAATGTAGGCCAAATGACACATTCTGAAACAAACAACCACGAGATAATGTTGGCCAAATGACACATTCTGAAACAACCAACCAGGAGATTATGTAGGCCAAATGACACATTCTGAAACAACCAACCACGAGATAATATAGGCCAAATGACACATTCTAAAACAACCAACCACGAGATAAAGTAGGCGAAATGACACATTACGAAACAACCAACCA